>SNQJ01S0023918.1:35138-45277 GCA_010110895.2 Picea sitchensis
ACACGACGCTCTTCCGATTATATATATATATATATATATATATATATATATATAATATCCATGAGAGTTTGGATGCCTAGCTGAGACAAAGATTAGTTGGCTTTGTAATCAAAAATTTGAAGGGACTTTGAGTCCATTTGTATATTGAGTGAAGTTGAAAGCCCTTTAAGTCTATGATGTAATTTTCACAAATTTTTGAAGTTTAATTGAATGACCTATCGAGCCAATTTGTTGAAGGAAAATTTATTTCTTTTTGTTATAGTTACTGTTGTTGAATGGTGTTGTCATTGATGTCAAAGTCAGTCATTGGTGATCAACATGAAGAAGCCTATGGGTTTACTCGAGGGAGTCTCCAAATTGGCCCCCTTATGGTGTAGATTTAAGCATGGCCCTCATGGGAAGACACTTCGAATAATCCCACAATAATCCCCAGAGGTGTGCTCAAGAATCCCCTACAGTCAAGTGAAGAAGCCTATAAATGTCCAAGATCAAGATTGCAAGATGCAAATTGTTGAAAGTTTTATGTGTGGTCTCAATTTGGATACCCTATATTTGAGGGAATTTTTACCCTAAATAAATAACTCAAATGGAAGCACAAGTTACATGGTTGGAAATCTTATTCCAAGCCATTTCCAGCGATATATGGAAGTCCCTCTAACTCTCTAGGATTAAGGAGATATATGTTTTTACGTCCAACGACCCAACCAGAAAATTGAGGTCGACTCATCTAATTTTTGGGAACAAAATTACTATAAATATAGGATAGAATTTAGCACTTTTAGAAAAACCAAGCAAGATATCAAGTCTGAGGTGCGCACAAGGTGTTTTGGGTTTCTTCTAGTGTGCAAGATAAGTCTAAGGGATTCTCTTAAGGTCTTTCTTATTCTCAAGGTATGTTATAAGGTTGTGATGTTGTCGTATTCTCTGCTATGAAGTTACGATGTTTCCATGATTTTGTTGCGAGGTTGTTGGGGTCTATATGTGGACCCATGTGGACCTAGGATATCTATGTGGACCCTGTGTGAGGCTCATATTTTGGATATTTTGGCACATGATTGACACATGTTTTTATGTGGTTGTTGGGTTTTATATGTGGACCTATGTGGACCTCATTTGATGATGATGATGTATTAATGATAGTGACAGAGACAGTGACAATGACCGTGACAGGTTGATTCTTTTATATACATATTTGAGGGTGGAAGGAAGGGGTAAGGAAAGGGGGTTGGAGCCTCCTTCTAGCTGGAACTGGAGAATCTAAGGAGTTGTAGCTTCCTTCAGGTTGGTGCATGTAAATCAAGGGATTGGTGCATCCTTCCAGTTGGAGATGGAGAATACTGGAAGTTGTAACTTCCTATGAATGTAATCTTATTATTATATAAAAAAAAGCATTATGTGGTTTATTTCCATGTTAAATATGTTGTACACTGTGTATTTGTTCTTCTGCTCTTTACTGTATATTGGGATGCATTTATTTGATTGAAAAATTAAAGTTTTTAAAAGGTGATAAATTATAATTGATATTGATTCAGCCCCCCTCTCAGTATCAACAATTGGTATAAGAGTGGGTTACCTTCAAAACATTCTAATCACTGGAAGGAAGATCACGAACAAAAATGGAAGGTCGCATTCCAAATGGGATTCCACCATTTGTTGGAAACATTTATGCATACTGGAGCAACAGAATGCAAACTTACTTGACAACTTTAGGAGTGGATACCCGGCTCTTGGTTGTCAATGGCTATAAAGTTATGAAAATACTCCAATTGATCCATATGAGAAGAAATTAATGAGTTGTAATTCAAAGGCTAGGCATGTGATCATAAGTGGATTGACACTAACTATTTTTAGCAAGGTGATGGGTTGCAACATAGCTAAAGAGGTTTGGGATAAACTTCAAAATATTTCGGAAGACRCTTCGAAACTCAAGCAAGTCAAACTTCAACGACACAGAGCACAGTTTGAAAATCTGAAAATGAATGAAAAAAAAGATATTGCAACCTATTTACTCATAGTAGATGAAGTTTCCAGCGCCATMTGAGAATTAGGAAAAKAAKTCAAAGAATACTTGGTTGTTGAGAAAGTATTGAGATCACTTCCTTTGAGATATGATGTCAAGGTCTCGACCATTGACAAAACTAGGGATTTGACCAAAATGACAATGGATGAACTACATGGAAGCCTCACAGCATATGAAATKAGAACAAATACAAAAAATGGTGAGAACAGATACAAAAAATGGACAACCAAACAGAGAAACATCTTTTAAAGACATGAAGAAAACAAGGAACAAAGAACATAGGGTAGAAGAATGACTAGGCGATGAATCAAATGAAGAAGAAGCATATTTCGTAATGAGGTTCAAGAGGGAAACCGAAAAATACAAAGGTAAGTTATCTTTTAAATGCTTCAATTGTGGTAGAATAGGACATTATGCTAAGAAATATCCTTTTGAAGAAAATAAAAGATTCCAGAAGAAAAACTGCCTTTACTCCAAGGAGGACAACAATTCTTCAAATGAAAGCGATGGAGAATAAAGGGAAGTAAGTGAAGTTCTCCATAACTCAAGAAACTCATAATGATGACAAAAAAATATTTGAAATAGATGAAATCAATTCTGAAGAAGAGTCTGATGCAGAGACAGAAGAAACAAACAAACAATATTTCTGGGGAAGCAAAGACATCATAGAAAGTGAACAAAAAGATTAAGAAAATCTTGAAAAATTGAAGCATGTTGAAGAAGAAAATATCAAGCTCGGAAACGAAAAATAGAGAGTTAAAAAAAGAATTGAAAATTTATGAAGAAGAGAATCATGAGCTTGAAAAGACAATTGATAGCTTGAATGAGAAGTTATATGAAGCCAAGAACACTGAAGATTATGAACAATTAAAAGAAGAATTGGATCGCACAAGAAAATAGATGATGTTGACAACCAAAAAGTTGAATTACTACAAAAAAATTGAAAGAAGTACTGAAAAGTTAGATGAAATTCTTAGCAAAAAAGAGATCACCTACCGATAAGACAGGACTTGGATATGAAAACAGTTTGAAGACAACAGATAGGGAAGATGAAGGAAATTCTAGAAACTATGCAAATGCCTTAAGAAGTGGAATATGCAAACAAGAAGGAGTTGAAGAACAACATGAACATGACAACTCCAGCTGGAATAAAAGATAAAAAATCAGAAGGGGTGAGACACCAAGAAGGTCCTTTCCTACCAGGTATGAGAGTATTTTTCTTGGTCATTGTTATGCTCAAAGAAACTTTGGACACAAAGCAATTCACTGTAAAATCAATGGAAGAAACAACTATATGAGAAACATAAATGATTATGGATAACCAAAGGACAATCATGTAAATAGTAGATCTGGAAATGCTCATGGATTTTTCAACATAAATTACCATCCATTTGATCCACTAATGGATCAGAACATTGTATGCTACAAATGCAATATTCTTGGTCACAAAGCATGAGATTGCAGAAATATGAAAGAATATTCTACTATCATAAAAGCAACTACAGTATGGGAAACGAAAGAGAATCCAAACAAGGAAGATTGTCAATTATCACTGCTTATTGAAAATAAAGAAGATGAATGGTACATAGATAGTGGGTACTCAACACACATGACTGGGGACCAAAACAAATTCATCTGCTTAAAGAAATGAAAAAGTGGCAGTGTCGCATTTGGAAATGACTCCTCTGTCAAAATAATTGGAAAATGTGTAGTGAACCTTAGAAGTTAAAATGTAAACGCAACAAATGTCTTATTGGTTGAATATTTGAATCATAATCTTCTTAGTGTCAGTAAAATATGTGATCAAGGATACAATCTTAAGATTGATTCTCGAAGATGTGAAATTAGATAAGAAGACTCAGAAAGATTGGTTGCAACATCAACAAGAAGACCAAATAACATATGCATCCTAGACAAAGAAGAGAGAAAGAGGATTGAAGTCACACAAAATATCTCCAAGGACTATAACAAGGAAGGAAAGGATAAGAAGATAGAAAAGGACGATGAAATACTATAGAGTGTCATGAGTTTAGGGGGAGAAACCCCAAAGAGAAGAGTTACCCTTTGCCATTAATGTCAAAGGGAGAGAGAAAGATCAGGAGCATGATGATAGGGGGAGCATGCATGTTTCCATCAATGACAAAGGGAGATATTGTTGAATGGTGTTGTCATTGATGTCAAAGTCAGTGATCATCGTGAAGAAGCCTATGGGTTTACTTGAAGGACTCTCCAAAGTGGTCCACTTATGGTGTAGATTTAAGCATGGCCCTCATGGGAAGACACTTTGAATAATCCCACAAGAAGCCCAGGAGGTGTGGTCAAGAAGCCCCTACAATCAAGTGAAGAAGCCAATAGATGTTCAAGATCTAGATTGCAAGATGGAGATTGTTGAAAGTATTATTTGTGGTCAAATTGGATAACCCTATATTCAAGGGAATTTGTACCCTACATAATTAACTCAAATGGAAGCACAAGTTACATTGTTGGAAAGCTTATTCCAAGAACTTTCCAACAGTATATGGAGGTTCCTCTAACTCCCTAGGAATTAGGAGATATGATTTTTTCCGTCGAACAACCCAACCAAAAAATTGAGGTTGGCTCAACTAATTTTTGGGGACAAAATTTCTATAAATACAGGATAGAATTTCACATTTTTAGAGAAACAAAGCAAGAGATCAAGTCTGAGGTGCACACAAGGTGTTTGGGGTGTCTTTTGGTGTGCAAGAAAAGTCTAAGGGATTCTCTTAAGGTATTTCTTATTCTCAAGGTATGTTATAAGGTTGTGATGTTGTCGTATGCTCTGCTATGAAGTTGTGATGTTGTCATGATGTTGTTGTGAGGTTGTTGGGGTTTATATGTGGACCCATGTGGACCTAGTATCTCTATGTAGACCCATGTGGACTTAAGATCTCTATGTGAACCCAGTTTGTTAGGTTCATATTTTGGATTTTTTGGCACATGATTGGCATAAGTTTTTATGTGGTTGTTGGGTTTTATATGTGGACATAGGATTGAAGTCACACAAAATATATCCAAGGACTATAACAAGGAAGGAAAGGATAAAAAGATAGAAAATGACAATGAAATACTATAGAGTGTCATGAGTTTAGGGGGAGCAACCCCAAAGAGAAGAGTTACCCTTTGCCATTAATGTCAAAGGGAGAGAGAAATATTGGGAGCATGATGACAGGGGCAGCATGCATGTTTCCATCAATGACAAAGGGGGATATTGTTGAATGGTGTTGTCATTGATGTCAAAGTCAGTGATCATCGTGAAGAAGCCTATGGGTTTACTTGAAGGACTCTCCAAAGTGGCCCCCTTATGGTGTAGATTTAAGCATGGCCCTCATGGGAAGACACTTTGAATAATCCCASAAGAAGCCCARGAGGTGTGGTCAAGAATCCCCTACAGTCAAGTGAAGAAGCCAATAGATGTTCAAGATCTAGATTGCAAGATGGAGATTGTTGAAAGTATTATTTGTGGTCAAATTGGATACCCTATATTTGAGGGAATTTGTACCCTACATAATTAACTCAAATGGAAGCACAAGTTACATGGTTGGAAATCTTATTCTKAGAACTTTCCAACGGTATATGGAGGTTCCTCTAAATCCCTAGGAATTAGGAGATATTAATTTTTCCGTCAAACAACCCAACCAGAAAATTGAGGTTGGCTCAACTAATTTTGGGGACAAAATTTCTATAAATACAGGATATAATTTCTCATTTTTAAAGAAACCAAGCAAGAGATCAAATCTGAGGTGCACACAAGGTGTTTTGGGTGTCTTCTAGTGTGCAAGAAAAGTCTAAGGGATTTTCTTAAGGTCTTTCTTATTCTCAAGGTATGCTATAAGGTTGTGATGTTGTCGTATGCTCTGCTATGAAGTTGTGATGTTGTCATGATGTTGTTGTGAGGTTGTTGGGGTTTGAATGTGGACCCATGTGGACCTAGGATATCTATGTGGACCCATGTGGACTTAAGATGTCTATGTGGACCTAGTTTGTTAGGCTCATATTTTGGATATTTTGGCACATGATTGGCATAGTTTTTTATGTGGTTGTTGGGTTTTAAATTCTGAAAGTGTAACACCTACTACTATATGGAAGTTGCACTTTCATCAATTCGTAAGTGCAATCGAGAATCTTTTGAGGTCGAACTCGTCAAGGAAACCATTGATCTAGTGAAACGGATTCATCAACAAATGAGTGATGTAAACATTGTGTAATATGTTGTAAAGCAATCAATGTTAATGAGTGGATGGGTGAGTAATCAATGCTAAACTTCCAAAGTTTCTCGTTTACTTTCAATATAATCATTTTCTTGAACATATATATGAACAGGGTTGAAATTTCAAATCCCAACAGTCCGTCAAATTTGACGGTTTTTGCACATTATATACCCGTTTTGACAGATTTAACAAAAAACGTTGACGTTTTGTGGAAATTTTTTAACGTATTTGACGGGAAAATCACCCCGTGACGGGCAATTTGCCCATCAAATTCCATCCCTGTGTATGAACAACCACATTGTCTTCACAAGTTGGAAGCACAATACTAATCCAATTAATAAAATCCAAGGATTACCTGCACTTTGCAATCTATGGGTGTGTGATTCTAAATTTCTATGAATAACCATACCTGAGTTAGTTCCTACCAAGCCATGCACGTTTCTTTAATTATGTTTAAGTTATGTTTCTCCAATGTTTTCTACAAGATTGAACTTGCTAGAGAACTTACTTTGCATGATTCAAGTTGCCAGAGAGATTCTTTTGCCCTAGCATTCCATCTTCCCTGGTATTTTGCAAGCTCTTCTCTAGTTTATTTCTTTGTCTACTTGATTATTTACCACAACAATCTGATATTATTTGTTGATATTTATTTTTCGTGTCTTCAAGTTGCCAAAGAGATTCTTTTGCCCTAGCATTTCATCTTCCCTCGTATTTTTCAAGCTCTTCTCTAGTTTATTTCCTTGTCTACTTGATTATTTACCATAACAATTTGATATTATTTGTTGATATTTATTTATCGTGTCTTTAAAAAAAATTACTAGTAGCAGCAACCAACAAGTTGCATTAGTGCAAGAAACTTAAACATGTGTGCACCATCTTCTTGTCAAGGTAATTTTTTTTTCATATACCAAAATATCTTTCATTAACCTAAGTTGTTGTGGGCATATTATTGTCCCATGTATACTTTTGGCAATTAAAAAAGTTAAATGTTCTAATTTATTTTAAACTTTCATTGATTTTTGGATGATATGGAATCATATTATTCCTCTTATTATTGCAATTATGAATTTACAATTATAGGGAGAGACAAAACAAGGGGTCCTCACACTCACATTCATTAATTAATTCTTTGTCTAGGCGTTTATGCTTTTGGATTTTGATTGTACTTCTTCTCGATCATTTTTGGCAACCCACACTCCCTCACTCTTCCATATTTTTTACTTGGTAATTCGTTCATGATACTCTAATGAGTCTCATGTTATTAATTCCATTACTTACTTATCACAGTGCTATGGAAATCCAAGGTTGAGATCTGGATACTTTTTAGTGTTTCACTTCACTATGTTTTTCTGTTGAATCTTTATATTCTTCTAGATTTGTAGTTTTCTAGTGAGTTGGGTTTCATAACTTTATTTTATTGTTGTTGCTTAATATGAATTTACAATCAGACAATAGCAATGCCTATCCTATTCTATTAAAATGAGATAGAATGGCCTCATCATATCATAATGCAAGGGACAAATCTTGTTTTTTTGTTGTTGACAGAAACGGTTAATGGGTTTTGTATTAAAAGACAGCAACAAGCCACTGGTGCGGTTACATAGAGTCCAGAATTACAAGAGTTACATAGTCCAGAGACCAGAGGTACATAGAGTAACATTACTATAGAGACTACATCTTCTAAACATTAACAAACACTTAGATTCCTTGAATGGCTGTTACAAAATGCCAATAAGAGAAATATCCTGCTTTTGGAAACGCTTTCTGGTTACTCCGTGCCTTTTCCCTTGGGCTGCTCTCTTTCATCCTTCCATTCCTTGTTCAACTGCTCCATTTGTTGCTCCAAGCTCCTCACTCTCTCTTCATGTTCATGCATTGGATTCTCCATGTCTTTCCTTAGCTTCCACAGCTCCTCGCTCAGTCCTAACCTTGTGTAGATAATATCATTCTCAAGCACCTCCATTCTTCTTCTTGCCTCGCTATCTAGGTTCTGCAAAAAATCTTCCAGGTTGATCAACAAGCGGCGCAACTTCTGCACATCCTCTTACAGCGCTGCAATTCTTTCCTCCATGGATGGTTTATTGCCCGAGATTGACGCCATCGAGTTCCCTCGTTTGCAAATCTGCTAGCCCTCCACAACTCCCTGGTCTTCTCCCTTTTCTGCTTTGTCTTGCCCTCACTACGCGATGTCCCTCTTCCTCTGTTGAGCCCCCTTCCTTCTGCCTGTGTTAAATAATGCCTCCTCAGGCTCCTTGCGCTGCATGATTCGCTGATGGGTGGTATGGGCTGAGGATTTTTATTCACCAGCCCAATGATGGTGTCCTCCCTCATTTCTGAGAGTTGTGCGATCTGGCTGAGATATTGTTGTCTTGTCTCCTGCTCCCCCATCTTGTCCTATGTCCACTTGCGTTGTCAACCTGTTTTGAAGGCTTACGGGATTCTCCTTTTGACTATAACTCCGTTGAGGCGCATGCAACCTTTCTCCAAACGAGCTCCCACATTGGCTTCTTCATCCGCCTGAGCGTTGTTCCCTCTCAGGACGTGGAACAATTGGATAGAGTGGAATTGTCTCTGGAGTAAATTGATTTTGTCTATAACGTGCTGAAGTTGTCCATTGGCCACTCTGGTGTTCTGGTTTAAGGCTTGGATTATTATCCTTGAGTCTCCAAGCACTATCAAATCTTGTATATTAAGGATTAAAGCTTGAGTGAGTCCTTTCCAGAGGGCAAGGGCTTTTGCCTTGCTATTGGAATCGATGCCTATTCCCCAGGCATACCTGAGGATGATATTTCCAATGGGATTACTAATTATCCCTCCTCCCCCTGCCTTTCCCAGATTTCCTTTTGAAGCTCCATCAAAGGAAAGAAAGTTGGAATTCATAGAGTTCTTCCACTCTTCCAATTTGATCTTATCCATTCTGAGCTCCCAGCTACAGGTTGGGGAGTTTGAAGGACCAATTGTTGAAGTGTTTTGGAGACCAAGATGCCTAAGCCATCCCTCCTCTTCTTGTCCTAGGGGCCTCAGGTTTGAAGCCTTTATAAAGTAAGGCGCACTCTCACTGAAAAGAGCTTTTATTTTTGTGGCTACCTGGGTCGAGGTTCTCTTTTCTTCTCTAAATAGTCGGTTATTCCTTTCAAGCCAGATCTTCCAAAGGATGAATTTTGGAATCGTTCTCCAAAGCACTAAGAGGTGACCTTGATTGGTTGTCCTGAACGGACAAAGAGCCTGCCAGCTTGAGAGCAGAAGATGGATTTCCTGCGAGAGGTTAGGGGCCAAAGCCCCTAGCCCAAGGGCTAGCTGCTAGACGTCACTGGCAAAAGGGCAGACCAATAGCAAGTGATTTGTCGATTCCTCTTCCTGAAGGCATAGAGGACATCTAGAGGGCCCTTCCCACCCTATTTTCCTAAGGTTTTCTCCCAAGAGAACACCCTTCTGAGCCACTGTCCAAACAAACATATCTATTTTCGGGAGGGATTTCGCTGTCCAAATTGCCTTCCATATTACAGGGTCTGGGGGAACATGGGGGGTTGAGGCGAGATGGGAGTAACCTACAGCTGTGGTGTAAGGCCCTGCACAGTGGCCCCAACCTATCTTGTCTTTTCTTTTTTCACATAGGGGGGTTTTCCCTTGCAGTAAATTCTTTAAGTTGGTCCATTCTTCTTCCAAATCTTGGGGTAGATTTGCAATTTCCCACCTGGACCAAGAGATATTTTCATCATTTCTCCAGGCCGAGATGTCCCACAACTTGTATAGACTGTTGGTCTGCATCCAGTCTTCGAGTCGCCTTAGATCTTGCCTTGTTGAGAGTGCTGGTTCGCCCAGGACTAGTCCTGCCATATGCTGATATCTTTCCCATTTCCTGGAATCTAAGTGATTTGCGTAAGGAATGC
>SNQJ01S0023918.1:52000-72312 GCA_010110895.2 Picea sitchensis
TAGATTCTCTGAAAGCTTCACGCAACTTTGATTATCACAATATATCAAAGTTGGCTCCAACTCTAGATCAAATAACCTTGCAAGCAAATTATGAAGCCACACTGCTTCACAGTTTGAAACAATGGCTACTATATATTCTGCCTCTGTTGTACTGAGTGCCACTGACGTATGTTTTTTTCTTAACCATGAGATCATACTTGATCCCAAATTTAAGCAACATCTTGATGTGATTTTTCGGTCCATTGCACTTTCCACCCAGTCAAAGTTTGTATAAACTTGTAGCTTTACTGCACCATTCGAGACATATTTAAGTCCATATCCAACTGTACCATGCAGGTACTTCAACGCATGCTTTTTTTCTATTCAAATGTACATGTCTAGGCTCAACCATGTATTGCAAAGAATATATTCGGCCTAGTGTTAACCAGGTACATCAGGGATCCGACTAACTATCTTTACATCATGGGATCAACCAAATTTGAATATGAATTACTTAGGAGCTTCAGATTCATAACCATAGGTGTGGCCATGGACTTGAAGTCCATCATCCTAAATCTTTGCATGATCTCAACTGTATATTTTCCTTAGCTAAGGAAAATCTCATTTGGTCTCTGCCACACCTCTAATCCCATCAAATCCAGATCCTTCATTTCGAACTTTGAAGTGAGTTCCCTCTTGCACCCGTCTATGAGCTTCTCATCCCCTGTAAGAAACAAGTCATCACATATAGTACCAATATCAAGGGGTAACCATCTTCAATCTCATCAAATAATTTTTTGTTCCAGCATGCCATGCCCTGGGTGCCTATTTAAGCTCGTATAAAGCTTTATTTAATTTGTAGACATGAGACTCCTTCTCATGTAAATTGTGGTTTCTTTATGTACACTTCTTCTAGCTACTGGAGCAAGTGTCTCGTCATAATATTCTCCCTCTTTTTGGGAGAATCCTTTAGCCAAAAATCGCTCTTTCTACGTCTCTATATTTCCATCTGCAACATGCTTTCTCTTGTAGATCCACTTGGAAGTCACTACCGACTTCCATTCTGATCTCAAAACAACTTCCCACACATCATCATAGCATCCTTCCACACTTTTTGATTTACATCTTCGTCATGAGTGGAAGGTTTTTAACTTCCTCATCAGCTCCACATAGTTGGAAAACTTGTGTGGTCTCTTTCTCTCTCTAAAAGAGCCTCTGAAAGCTGCATGTCCTTCCACTTCCTGCAAAGTGTTCCAGAGCCATCTTGGTCTCTTCTTTGGGTGGATCTATTGGTATCTCTGACTCTAATGTCTCATTTTGATCTTTTGGAATATGTTCTTCAGGAGTAGAGTCAATCATCACTACATCTTTTGGAGCCTCTTTCTCCTCTATATCCCCATCCATGTGAGACTCTCTCACACATGGATCTGAGGGGGAACTCCGTTTGAGTGATCGACTCTTCCTCTGAGTCGAATGACTCTCTCTGAGCTCAAGATCACCTTGAGTCTGCATGCTCCCTCTGGGACATGAATCCCTTTGAGTCTATATAATCTTGGAGCCATCTGCTGACTTCATATGAAGTCTTGATCTCATAGGAACTATACTGGGAGGTTTTTCCTCCCTACTATATCCTGAGGGTTGACTCCTTCTAAACTTTGGCTCCTTATAAGTTGGTACTTGGTGGTGCCAGTTGCCTCACCACTGGTGGAGCCATCTACCCCTCCTCATGATATGGATCATCGATGCCATATAACTGCATTCCCTTTGCATCCTGTAAAGTATCACAGGACCATTTTGGTCTCTTCCTCGTCACTACAATGTTTCTGGATAAGCTCTTCTGGCTCTACTGACTCTTCCTAAGATATGAAGAGTGATCAACAAAACTAGATGGATTTGTATGGTCATCCTTTGGAGCCTTCTGCTTCCTTACATGGATGTGTACGGTTATGTACATAACTCTATGTCTAGATATTCTACTCCATGTCTCAACTAGAGACCATCTAATATGTTTCCTTCTATAACAGTCATTATAGCTCCCTCTCAGAGCTATTACCTGTGACTTTCCCGGGACAAGAGAAAACACAAGAGAAAATAGCAGACAAGAAAAACATTCTTCAACACTCTTCTAGTGTTGTGACCAATCATTCCTCCATAGTAAGCTACCTGGAACAAGAAACAAGAACAACAACATCTCAAAGGTAACCTCCACGAAATTTACAAGATAACCTTCCTGGAACAAGGTCAACAATCAAGAACATCTCCTAGAGGAGATCAATTCATATTGTAAATAAGTGCATTATTAATAATGAACAATGAGTACAATGATCATCGTACCAACAATATTCAAATGTTACTAAACATTTGATAGAAATAGTACTCAACAGAAATAGTCTTCTAAAGACTATTGTTCTAGTTGCAACACTTCCTTAAGTTGCAGTAGTATAAAATATCAAACCTCGTATGCAAACCTGGAGTCTCGTTGTTGTTGTCTCATTTGAGTTGTTATATACTGTAGAAGACATCATCATTGTTGCCTCCAACTCTTGGGCTTCCTCTGAGTGCACTAGATCTAAGATCCCTTTGGATCTATTGTCACTGCTTGGATACATTTCCTCTTGCCAAATGTACATCTCATGCAAACTCCCTCATTTTATACACGAGTGTACCATCCAGCTTTGTCTTCTAATTTGATACATTACATTAATAAGAAAAAGTTATAAATGTGAATCAGAAGGTTCATTGTCCAGGAAAATGTCAACAAGCCTAAAACCCTAAAAATTCAACTTTGATGAAAAGTCAATCTGAAAGATGCAGCAGATGCGCTAGGGCATGGTGAGATGATCTATGCTGAAATTTGTCCCAATCAACTTTATAATAAGTGCTCAATGAGATTGACAAAAGAAAATTGTGCAGTAGCAAATTTCAACAATGTGGCAAATATCACGATCTTCCTTCCAGTGGTTAGACTATTATGAAGGAAACCCGCTCTGATACCATGTTAGATTTTCATTAGTTTTATTAACATTAGATTTTCCATAGCATCTTTATCTTCTTTTAACATTCAATAACCATATACTGAAATAGATAAGCAACAGATAAACAAGCACAAGAAGACACAAAGATTTATCCTGGGAAAACCCCAAACTCGGGGAAAAACCCAACCAACTTTTCTTAGAGAGAATCTTTCTAATATTCCAATACAACCATGAAAAATCTCTATTCAAAAGAGCAAACCAACAATGAAGAAACTTGGATAAAAAATAATTTTCTCTTCTTCTTGTCAAACCCTAACGAGGGTAGACAACTGAGGAGAACCGTAGAACTGGCGTAAGATAGGCACATCACTAGAGCAAGATAGTGCCACAGAACTGGCACAACTGGAAACTGGTAACTGCAACTGTAATTGCAATTGTAACTGCAACTGCAATTGTAACCGGCATAAAGAAACTTGGCAACACCACACAACCTTAGCGCAACTCTTCTAGAGGTAGCACACAAGAGAGATCACCAAGGGTCACCAAGAATATACTTCCCCAAGTGGGGTGCACTCTCCAAGAGAACCAAAACCCATAAATAGTGAAATTGCTACAATTGCAAATGTTAACTACCTAGTGTGCACTGCAGAAGGAAAAATGTATGATTGTACAAATGAAATGATCCCTAACTTCCTAACTTCTCTTCCGGGGCGTTCTTCAAATTTTCAATGATTTCTTTTGACTTCTGGAATCTTCTTCTTCTCTAAGAAAAGTTGTCCAGGAGGGAATACCTCCCGCAACTACCAAAACATCAACATTTATCTTCATCCAACTAATTACCTTCCCTTACCAATACGACTTTATATAGTTAATTACACTATTAGTTTCCTTCATGGAACACAACCATGAGTATTTGCATGTATTCTATCAAAAATTGTTCAAGGGTAGACTACTCAAATGTATTGCCCGATGGGAGTATATTTGTGGGAGGATCCAATCCCCACATTAACATTTTATATGGTCACATTTCCAATAGAGTTTTGTCTGGAAGTATTCAATCTTTATTATTTGGATATATTCTAAAGTACCTTGAGGCCTGCCAATTGGATGGATCCAAAGACCTTGCCTATTAGAATATTCCATTGGTTTAATGTATATGACAAAATATATTTCTTGAAGTTTTATAGTTAAAAATTTCGAAAAATTTAAATATATGGCATCACTATATTTTGTATTTTTAGATTACAATTTTTGTTTTAATATGAATTTGTTGTTTTTATTTATTTTAAGACTAAATATATTATTGTTTTATATTTATATATTTACTTATTTTATTCTTTGAATTAATTAAATAGGTGTATATCTCCAAAAATGTCTCATATTGGTCTCCCTAAGAAGGATAACAAACAATTATCAATTGTTGATGCTTTTGGTTTCCCACAACATTTTAATGAACYRTGTCATTTAAGAAATGWAGTTGATACTCATCCACCTGAAKAAAATGAATCTGATAGTGTAGAGCTTGTTGAAGGAGAACAACCATCAAAGAAACACAAAAGAATATTCAAATCTAAATGTAAGACAAGTTTTCCATGGGATTATGTTGTAAAATATTGTAATGGTAATGAAAAAATAAAATGTTCTTGTTGTATGAAATTTAAGAGAGTTGTTCCATTTGCTAAAGAGAGAAGTACCACTCTTAAAATTAGTGGTCTAAATGGCCAAACAAAAATTAGAAGCTCATAAAGCTTCTTTGCAACTCTTGGAGGGGGAAACAAAACAAAGTAATCTTCCAATTACCAAGCATGTAGAACTAATGGTAGATGTTGAGAATAAGAGAATTATATCAGTAATTGAAAACATGTATTTTGTTGTTATACATGATTTACCTATAGAAATGTATAAGTTAATTTGTGACTTGAATAAGTATAAATGCACTCCACACATGCCTCTAACAGATGAATACTCTGCATACACAAATACAATATCTAGAAAAGAGTTTCTCCAAGATGCTAAGGAGGTATATTAGAAAGTTAAAAGATTAGATTTTCCATAGCCCATTTTACTCAAATTTAATTGATGAAAGCGTTGATCAAACTATGAAACAACATTTGATTATTTATACTACATATTTAACAAATGAAGGAAGATGTCAATACGTAACAAAATCCATATGCTTACTTCAAATAAAGGATGGGACAACTTAGTCTATGTATTATGTTGTTCAAACTCTTTTAGTAAAGATTGATCTACTTTTGATGAAGTTAGTTGGATTTGGCTCCGATGGGTCATCTTTCATGAGGGGTATCTGTGAATGTTTATTTACTAAGCTTCGTTGAGATGCTCCTCATTTATTAGATATCCATTGCATATCTCATAGAGGAGCATTAGCATCAAATGATGCTTCATCTTATTTTCTAGAGTTGCAATATTGACAAATTTGCAAACAAAGTATACTCATGGCTTGGGAAATCTACTAAAAGACGTGGAGAATTGAAAGAACTAATGGAAACATTTCAAATCACTAAGTTAGAGGTGTTACAAATTCATCATATTATGTGGCTCTCTTGAGGCAAGGTCATGGAAATACTTGTTAAATGCATGCCTGTTTGTTTTAAAGATTGAGAGTTAGGGGAGAAAAAAAGTATGAGTTGGCAACAATATTTTCAAGTACAATTTTGCATCTATTTAATCACAAATGTGCTCATTGAGTTAAATAGGTTGAATCATAAGTTCCAAGAGAATTATATTGACTTACCTCTATTGACACTACTTTAGACGTTACTATTAACATGTTTTATAAGCGAGTTTTAGAAGACATATTTTGTTGGAATATGTAATGATGTCGTGTGTGGTATTGTTTGAATGTATTAATTTGGAATGTAATAATGTCTACTCTTATGTAAAAGAGTTATCCCACATGTATCATGAAGTAATATACTTTTGTTATCATTCATTATATAAAGGGGTGAAATTACATTTATCCCACGTGTATTTTGGGATGTAATTCCTCCATATTTCTTGGTATATGATAGAGGTAAGAGAGACCCATGAGGGACATTGAAATGAAGGATCACATAGTGATCATATACATTGGAATGATGTGAATATGGAGTGTGATGTGTGGGAGCTGAAGTGTAAGATTGCAGATTTCTAAAAAATAAAGAAGACAATACCTTCCCGTGGATGTTTTCCCATTTTGAGATTTTAACATGTATATATGGTGTACTTTTTTTCTCTTGTCTCTTTTTTATTATGATTAAATGTTGTTGTTATATGGATAGGAGGATAGTCTAGTATGGTTCTTTTGTTTAATATGGTTGTATGTTTATTCATATATCTTAATATTCTAACATGGTATCAGAATTGGTTACTATGCTCTACCTCCTTCGGTAACTTTATATTAAATATTTTTTACATAGCAACATATTTGTTTGGGCTCTCCTTATTTTGTAGTTGTGTCGTCAAATCTAATAGTCATTAAGGCTTCTCTTTAGATCTGGGAATTTTGCTACAATATTGAGTTTTTTTTTTCTCAAAACCCTAACCTTTGTTTTTCAGATTTCTCACATTTATGTGTTTTTTTTTTTTTAATCTGACCTCACTATTGTCTTTGGAATAAAGAAATCAATTGAGATCAAGTATTGGTTCATTAAATTTGGCTTCTGTTTGCTCAAAATTGATTTGCTTAGCCTAGCTTAGCCTAGGAAATTAATTTTTTTTTAACCTAAAGTTTTTGGGAAATTTTAAGGTTTGGTAATTTACCAAACCTAATTTTTTTACCAGGCCTAGTATTTTACCAAACCTAGCAAGTTCTCCTGAAGCTGATAACTTTTGATTTGAAAGGCCATTTTGGGTGAATTTTTTTTGTGGGGTGTAGTTTTTTGTTGCTTAACCAACCAGCCTATCCTTTGCCTCTCCATGGACCATACAAATTCGATTTTGGATGTACGAACTCATTTTTTGGGTCAAATTTGCAGGTGTTCAGGTTGTTTTGATCATCAAAAGTTTGTTTCGTCTTATTAAAGGGATGATATTGCATCCTGGAGGGTTGATTTGTCTTTGGGGGTGGATTTATTTATTGTATAGCCATGTTTTTGATAAATTTGCAGGTTCAGGAGTGGGTTTTCTTATTTAAGAGGTCGATTTTGCTTGGTGGAGGGTTGATTTTCCCTTTGAACCATTGATCTGTTGATTTGCAAGTCATTATTATTTAATAGAGGACATGTTTACTTGTTTGGGGCCAATTTACTTGATGGAAGGTTCATCCAACGGATTTACCAATGTATGATGTGTGTACAACCATAGAGAGACTTCCTTGCAGAGTTTCTTTTCAAGAGGGTTTCATTTTGAGTTGTGAACAACTCGACCACATGGGGTTCTTCACAAAGGTACACAACCAGTTCAACTAGCTACATGCCCCCAACTCCGGTTTTTCTACCTCTGTCAAATTTTTCTCTCTTTGCTCAAATATAGGGTAAGTGACTTCCAGATTTCTTATAGGTAAGAACAATTATGTTTATTCTTGTCCTTAAACTCTTGTCTTTTTCTATTAGGGTTTAGTTTCTTAGTTTTTCATCATGTTTGCAGAGATTGTCTCTTGTTCCTGATTTTTGCTTGTCACTAACCTACCTATGTGGAAGATATTTTTTGACATTTTCAGGAGCATGTATCTCTAGCATTATATCATGGTGACAAAAAGAAACCATCCAATGCTTAAGGCTTAGTTGCTTAATGACTATATTTTTCAAGTGATATCTTTTTTTATTTTGATCATATTTTGCTCTCTATTTATATGTTGTTGTTGACTCTTGTTGTGTACAAGCAATTTCATTTTTTTATGGGTTTATCATGATCATTATATGCTTTACTCTTGGAAGTTCTTGTGTGTAGATTATCTTTCTATTTGCTTTACTTTCTCCATAGAGGTGTTTTATGAAGAGTTGTGGGATAACTTGGTTCTATAGAGTGTCCCTATCTTGAGTTTCTAAGCATATTGATATGTTATTTAGCATTGATTCTTAAATGTTGCAAGTGTCTTCTTCCTGCACTTTATTGAGGATCTGATTGTCATTGTAAGGGATTCCTACATTGTTCCTCTCTTCAACTTATCCTTGATAGCAACAAAGTTTGAAACTATTTGCCATTTTATCTGGGATGTTTGAAGTTGTAATCAAGTGGAATGTAATGAAATTATGTTTCATATCTCCATATTCCAGTAATAATTGAATGTAATGAAGTGCCATCTTCTACTATAAAGTCATGATGATTATATATGGGGCTCATTTTTTTATGGATAGACCATTGGGGTGTTGTATTCGCAATGTAATCTTCAGTACAGTTCTTTGGTTGTGAAGATTGTCTACTGGAAACATTTCGATGTACATATCCATGGTTCTTGTATTCGTAATATGGTCTACCGCAGTATTATTGCACCAGTAAGCTTGGTTGGGGCCACTATTTTCTTTCCACATGTTCTATTATATAGACCATATGAGGTTTCTATACATAGTTGTGGTGTTCTGCAAGAGTTCTTTCAACTATCAGTTGAGTTATGGTTGTGATGATTCTCTGTTAGACACATGTTCTATTGTATTGGCCATCTGAGGTTTTTATACATTGTTGTGGTGTTCTGTAAGACTTCTTTCGGCTATCAGTTGTGATGAATTTCTGCTAGACACATGTTTTGTTGTATTGGCCATTTGAGGTTTATGTACATTATTGTGGTGTTCTACAAGAGTTCATCGTACAACTTGGTTTGGATGCACTTTCACGATCCAGTAAGAAATGGTTGTTATCTTCATCAAATCCATGAGGTGAAGTGTATTCTTATTCACATCTTATAGGAAATTATGGAAGTTGTCATTAAGGGGGGATGTTAATGTAATGCCATCCTCTTCTGGAAGGTCTTGTCTTTCTTATTCTTGCAAGGAATGTTGGAAGGTATTGTAATTCCATCTTCCTCCATAAGTATTCCTTCTCCCTAGTCATCATTAAGGGGGAGTGTTCGAATATGTAATGATGACGTGTGTGGTATTGTTGGAATTTATTAATTTGGAAAGTAATACTGTCTACCCTTATGTAAAAGAGTTATCACACATGCATCATGAAGTAATATACTATTGTTACCATTCATTATATAAAGAGGTGAAATTACATTTAGGGATGTAATTCCTCCATACCTCTTGGTATATAATAGAGGTAAGAGAGAACCACGAGGGACATTGAAATGAAGGATCACATAGTGATCATATACATTGGAATGATGTGAAGATGAAGTGTGATGTGTGGGATCTCAAGTGTGAGATTAGAGATTTCTAAAGAATAAATAAGACAATACCTTCTCGTGGATGTTTCCCCATTTTTGGGTTTTACCACGTATATATGGTGTACTCTTTTTCTCTTGTCTCTTTCTTATTATGATTAAATGTTGTTGTTATATGGATAGAAGGATAGTCTAGTAATATTCTTGTGTTTAATATTGGTGTATGTTTATTCATATGTCTCAATATTCGAACATATTTGGGGTAGGTGCAATGCACATATCCTCTTTTGTAATTAAAGCACAAGAAGGAACTCTTGAGTTTGCAGATAGCATAAGTATGGTACATTTACATACATTGAGGTTTGAAAGTTTTCCAAAGATACAAAGATCATGGACACTAGATGATCACATTCTTTTGGGAAAATGTTTTGTTGTGAAGGTGATTGAATCTCTAAATAGGAGGTTCACAGATTTACATATATATAATGTTACTAAGTTTTTCAGTCCTTGTCATTATTATGAAAAAATGGATGATAGAGAATCAAACAAAAATATGGTTGGAATGTTTATGTGAAAATTTAATGTTGTAGACTCACCTATTGTAGACACTACTAAATGTTTGGGTGAAATGGATGAATTTATTTGTATTATTTATAAGTCATAACCCAAAAAGCATATGTTCAGAGCATGTGATCTATGTTGAAATGAACCTGAATGGTTTGAAGGTTTTCCATGTTTGATGCAAATATGACAAACTATTCTTGTTATTCCAACACACACAACAATGTGAGAAAGAGGCTTCTCAAAAGTAAACAAAATAAAAAATGATGATAAATCAAGACTTTCATTGGAGACATTGGATATGTTAATGTTTCTCTCTCTCTCAGTGCACCTCATGCTTTAAATGAGGTAGATTGGAATGCTACTTATGATTTATGGAAACAAATGAAAGCTAGAAATCCTCTTCCACTAGGGAATTGGATTCATGTTTTCAATGATGTACGCTCTAATAATTTTGAAGAATATCAAATGAATGGAAGAATAATGTGGTTACTTTTTATTTTTATTAAAATGTGTCCATTTATGTAAAATGACAATAATTTTGTGGATATTACGATTTTGAAAGAAAAAATTAATTATTTATGAAGTTTTATTGAAATTTTACAACTTTTAATGTAACCATTGTTTAATTTTTTAAGATTGTAAAAATTTGGAAGGATAATATTTTATTTTTGCATTTTTTTAATGAAGGATTTACTTAGTTTACACTTGTTAATTGAAGTACAATTATTTCTGTAACATTTCAACATTGAAGGGTTGGATGATTGCATGCCCTTCCAATTGAAATTAAGACCAACCCTTCAAATTTAATTACTGTTTGGGATGCACTTTTAACGGATTGTGTGGTTGTTCTTCTTTGGCCCTTAATTTTATTAATGGAGGTAGTTTAGATTAAATAAAGGAAATAAATATGAGACAGGGATTAATTTTGATGGTTCACTCCCTCTCACACAGGGAATCATTCCACACACACCGGTGGAAGCCTCTTAAAGGAGATATGAAGAGAAACGGAAAAGAGAAACATAGAAGAAGAAAAGGTAGGGCTGAGAAGTATAAATGAAGAGAGGAGGCGTGTAAAAATTAGGAGGAAAGAAAAATAGATGAGAAGAATAAGATGAAGGGAAATAAAATGAAGGAGGAATTAGAAAATGGAAGAAAGATACGAAGGGGAAATAAGATGAAGGAGGAATAAGATGAGGGAATAATAAGAGATAAAAAAAGAGGACATAAATGAAGAAAGGGAAGGAAGTAAGGAAGGATGCGAAGGTGAATAAGGGAGAAGGAAGAAAGGAGAAGAAGAGAGATGATGAAGAACATATGAAGATGAGTAGAAGGAGATGCAAAAGAAAATTCAAGAGAAGAACATGAGACAAACATATAGAGAATAGTTGAAGAAAGTCCAGGAACTAGAACCTGAGAAGCAAACATCTCTCTCTCTCTCTCTCTCTCTCTCTCTCTCTCTCTCTCTCTCTATATATATATATATATATATATATAATTTCCATGAGAGTTTGGATGCCTAGCTGAGACAAAGATTAGTTGGCTTTGTACTCAAAAAATTTGAAGGGACTTTGAGTCCATTTGTATATTGAGTGAAGTTGAAATCCCTTTAAGTCTATGATGTAATTTTCACAAATTTTTGAAGTTTAATTGAATGACCTATCGAGCCAATTTGTTGAAGGAAAATTTATTTCTTTTTGTTATAGTTACTGTTTTTGAATGGTGTTGTTGTTGAATGGTGTTGTCATTGATGTCAAAGTCAGTCATTGGTGATCAGCATGAAGAAGCCTATGGGTTTACTTGAGGGAGTCTCCAAATTGGCCCCCTTATGGTGTAGCTTTAAGCATGGCCCTCACGGGTAGACACTTCGAATAATCCCACAAGCATCCCCAGATGTGTGGTCAAGAATCCCCTACAGTCAAGTGAAGAAGCCTAGAAATGTCCAAGATTAAGATTGCAAGATGCAGTCTGTTGAAAGTTTTATTTGTGGTCTCAATTTGGATACTCTATATTTGAGGGAATTTTTACCCTAAATAAATAACTCAAATGGAAGCACAAGTTACATGGTTGGAAATCTTATTCCAAGCCATTTCCAGCGATATATGGAAGTCCCTCTAACTCTCTAGGAATAAGGAGATATATATTTTTTATGTCCAACGACCCAACCAAAAAATTGAGGTCGACTCATCTAATTTTTGGGAACAAAATTACTATAACTATAGGATAGAATTTAGCACTTTTAGAGCAAGCAAGCAAGATATCAAGTCTGAGGTGCGCACAAGGTGTTTTGGGTTTCTTTTGGTGTGCAAGATAAGTCTAAGGGATTCTCTTAAGGTCTTTCTTATTCTCAAGGTATGTTATAAGGTTGTGAGGTTGTCGTATTCTCTGCATTGAAGTTATGATGTTTCTATGATGTCATTGCGAGGTTGTTGGGGTCTACATGTGGACCCATGTGGACCTAGGATATCTATGTGGATCTGTGTGAGGCTCATATTTTGGATATTTTGGCACATGATTGACACAGGTTTTTATGTGGTTGTTGGGTTTTATATGTGGACCCATGTGGACCTCATTTGATGATGATGATGTATTAATGATAGTGACAAAGACAGTGACAATGATAGTGACAATGACAGTGACAAGTTGATTATTTTATATACATATTTGAGGGTGGAAAGAAGGGGTAAGGAAAGGGGGTTGGAGCCTCCTTCTAGTTGGAACTGGAGAATCTAGGGAGTTGTAGCTTCCTTCAGGTTGGTGCATGTAAATCAGGGGATTGGTGCATCCTTCTAGTTGGAGATGGAGAATACTCGAAGTTGTAGTTTCCTATGAATGTAATCTTATTATTATATAAAAAAAAGTATTATGTGGTTTATTTCCAGGGTTAAATATGTTGTACACTGTGTATTTGTTCTTCTGCTCTTTACTGTATATTGGGATGCATTTATTTGATTGAAAAATTAAAGTTTTTGAAAGGTGATAACTTATAATTGATATTGATTCAGCCCCCCTCTCGGTATCAACAATTGGTATCAGAGTAGGTTACCTTCAAAACATTCTAATCATTGGAAGGAAGATCACGAACAAAAATGGAAGGCCACATTCCAAATGGGATTCCACCATTTGTTGGAAACATTTATGCATACTGGAGCAATAGAATGCAAACTTACTTGACAGCTTTAGGAGTGGATATCTGGATCTTGGCTATCAATGGCTATAAAGTTATGAAAAATACTCCAATTGATCCATATGAGAAGAAATTAATGAGTTGTAAGGCTAGGAATGTGATCATAAGTGGATTGACGCCAACTATTTTTAGCAAGGTGATGGTTTGAAACATAGCTAAAGAGGTTTGGGATAAGCTTCAAAATATTTCGGAAGGCGCTTCAAAACTCAAGCAAGTCAAACTTCAACGACATAGAGCACATTTTGAATATCTGAAAATGAATGAAAAAGAAGATATTGCAACCTATTTACTCATAGTAGATGAAGTTTCTAGCGCCATATGAGAATTAGGAAAAGAAGTCAAAGAATACTTGGTTGTTGATAAAGTATTGAGATCACTTCCTTTGAGATATGATGTCAAGGTCTAAACCATTGATAAAACTAGGGATTTGACCAAAATGACAATGGATGAACTACATGGAACCCTCACAGCATATGAAATGAGAACAAATACAAAAAATGGACAACCAAACATAGAAGCATCTTTTAAAGCCATGAAGAAAACAAGGAACAAAGAACATAGGGTAGAAGAATGATTAGGTGATGAATCAAATGAAGAAGAAGCATATTTCATAAGGATGATCAAGAGGGAAACCGAAAAATACAAAGGTAAGTTATCTTTTAAATGCTTCAATTGTGGTAGAATAGGACATTATGCTAAGAAATGTCCTTTTGAAAAAAATAAAATATTCCAGAAGAAAAAATGCCTTTACTCCAAGGAGGACAACAATTCTTCAGATGAAAGCGATGGAGAATAAAGGGAAGTAAGGGAAGTTCTCCATAACTCAAGAAACTCACAATGATGACAAAAAAATATTTGAAATAGATGAAATCAATTCTGAAGAAGAGTTTGATGCAGAGATAGAAGAAACAAACAAACAATATTTATGGGGAAGCAAAGACATCATAGAAAGTGAACAGAAAGATTAAGAAAATCTTGAAAAATTGAAGCATGTTGAAGAAGAAAATATCAAGCTCGAAAACGAAAAATAGAGAGTTAAAAAAAGAATTGCAAATTTATGAAGAAGAGAATCATGAGCTTGAAAAGACAATTGATAGCTTGAATGAGAATTTAGATGAAGCCAAGAACACTGAAGATTATGAACAATTAAAAGAAGAATTGGATCGCACAAGAAAAGAGCTGATGTTGACAACCAAAAAGTTGAATTACTACAAAAAAATTGAAAGAAGTACTGAAAAGTTAGATGAAATTCTTAGCAAAAAGAGATCAGCTACCTATAAGACAGGACTTGGATATGACAACAGTTTGAAGACAACATATAGGGAAGATGAAGGAAATTCTAGAAACTATGCAAATTCCTTAAGAAGTGGAATATGCAAACAAGAAGGAGTTGAAGAACAACATGAACATGACAACTCCGGCTAGAATAGAAGATAAAAAATCAGAAGGGGTGAGACACCAAGAAGGTCATTTCCTACCAGGTATGAGAGTATTTTTCTTGGTCATTGTTATGCTCAAAGAAACTTTGGACACAAAGCAATTCACTGTAAAATCAATGGAAGAAACAACTATATGAGAAACATAAATGATTATGGATAAGCAAAGGACAATCATGTAAATAGTAGATCTAGAAATGCTCATGGATTTTTCAACATAAATTACCATCCATTTGATCCACTGATGGATTAGAACATTGTATGCTACAAATGCAATAATCTTGGTCACAAAGCATGAGATTGCATAAATATGAAAGAATATTATACTATCATAAAACCAACTACAGTATGGGAAAGGAAAGAGAATCCAAACAAGGAAGATTGTCAATTATCATTGCTTGTTGAAAATAAATAAGATGAATGGTACATAGATAGTGGGTGCTCAACACATATGACTGGGGACCAAAACAAATTCATCGGCTTAAAGAAATGAAAAAGTGGTAGTGTTGCATTTGGAAATGACTCCTCTGTCAAAATAATTGGAAAATGTGTAGTGAACCTTAGAAGTTAAAATGTAAAAGTAACAAATGTCTTATTGGTTGAAGATTTGAATCATAATCTCCTTAGTGTCAGTAAAATATGTGATCAAGGATACAATCTTAAGATTGATTCTCGAAGATGTTAAATTAGATAAGAAGACTCAGAAAGATTGGTTGCAACATCAACAAGAAGACCAAATAACATATACATCCTAGACAAAGAGGAGAGAAAGAGGATTGAAGTCACACAAAATTTCTCCAAGGACTATAACAAGGAAGGAAAGGATAAGAAGATAGAAAAGGATTGTGAAATACTATAGAGTGTCATGAGTTTAGGAGGAGAAACCCCAAAGAGAAGAGTTAGGCTTTGCCATTAATGTCAAAGGGAGAGAGAAAGATCAGAAGCATGAAGACAGGGGAAGCATGCATGTTTCCATCAATGACAAAGGGAGATATTGTTGAATGGTGTTGTCATTGATGTCAAAGTTAGTGATCATCGTGAAGAAGCCTATGGGTTTACTTGAAGGACTCTCCAAAGTGGTCCCCTTATGGCATAGATTTAAGCATGGTCCTCATGGGAAGACACTTTGAATAATCCCACAAGAATCTCAGGAGGTGTGGTCAAGAAGCCCCTACAGTCAAGTGAAGAAGCCAATAGATGTTCAAGATCTAGATTGCAAGATGGAGATTGTTGAAAGTATTATTTGTGGTCAAATTGGATACCCTATATTTGAGGGAATTTGTACCTTACATAATTAACTCAAATGGAAGCACAAGTTACATTGTTGGAAATCTTATTCCGAGAACTTTCCAACGGTATATGGAGGTTCCTCTAACTCCCTAGGAATTAGGAGATATGAATTTTTCCGTCGAACAACCCAACCAGAAAATTGAGGTTGGCTCAACTAATTTTTGGGGACAAAATTTCTATAAATACAGGATACAATTTCACATTTTTAGAGAAACCAAGCAAGAGATCAAGTCTGAGGTGCACACAAGGTGTTTGGGGTGTATTTTGGTGTGCAAGAAAAGTCTAAGGGATTCTTTTAAGGTCTTTCTTATTCTCAAGGTATCTTATAAGGTTGTGATGTTGTCGTATGCTCTGCCATGAAGTTGTGATGTTGTCATGATGTTGTTGTGAGGTTGTTGGGGTTTATATGTGGACCCATGTGGACCTAGTATCTCTATGTGGACCCATGTGGACTTAAGATCTCTATGTGGACCCAGTTTGTTAGGCTCATATTTTGAATATTTTGGCACATGATTGGCATATGTTTTTATGTGGTTGTTGGGTTTTATATGTGGACCTAGGATTGAAGTCACACAAAATATCTCCAAGGACTATAACAAGGAAGGAAAGGATAAGAAGATAGAAAAGGACAGTGAAATACTATAGAGTGTCATGAGTTTAGGGGGAGCAACCCCAAAGAGAAGAGTTACCCTTTGCCATTAATGTCAAAGGGAGAGAGAAAGATCAGGAACATGATGACAGGGGGAGCATGCATGTTTCCATCAATGACAAAGGGGGATATTGTTGAATGGTGTTGTCATTGATGTCAAAGTCAGTGATCATCGTGAATAAGCCTATGGGTTTACTTGAAGGACTCTCCAAAGTGGTCCCCTTATGGTGTAGATTTAAGCATGGCCCTCATGGGAAGACACTTTGAATAATCCCACAAGAAGCCCAGGAGGTGTGGTCAAGAAGCCCCTACAGTCAAGTGAAGAAGCCAATAGATGTTCAAGATCTAGATTGCAAGATGGATATTGTTGAAAGTATTATTTGTGGTCAAATTGGATACCCTATATTTGAGTGAATGTGTACCTACATAATTAACTCAAATGGAAGCACAAGTTACATGGTTGGAAAGATTATTCCGAGAAATTTCCAACGGTATATGGAGGTTCCTCTAACTCCCTAGGAATTAGGAGATATGAATTTTTTTGTCGAACAACCCAACCAGAAAATTGAGGTTGGCTCAACTAATTTTTGGGGACAAAATTTCTGTAAATACAGGATAGAATTTTGCATTTTTAGAGAAACCAAGCAAGAGATCAAGTCTGAGGTGCACACAAGGTGTTTGGGGTGTCTTTTGGTGTGCAAGAAAATTCTAAGGGATTCTCTTAAGGTCTTTCTTATTCTCAAGGTATGCTATAAGGTTGTGATGTTGTCGTATGCTCTGCTATGAAGTTGTGATGTTGTTGTGAGGTTGTTGGGGTTTATATGTAGACCCATGTGGACCTAGGATCTCTATGTGGACCCATGTGGACTTAAGATCTCTATGTGGACCCAGTTTGTTAGGCTCATATTTTGGATATTTTGGCACATGATTGGCATAGGTTTTTATGTGGTTGTTGGGTTTTATATGTGGACCTAGGATCTCTATGTGGACCCAATTTTATGATGGTGAAGTATCAATGATAGTGATATCAACAATGACAGTGATCATGACAGTTAGAGTGATCGTGATAGTGACAGTGATAGTGACAATGACGGGTTGATTCTTTTATATACATAGTTTAGGGTGGAAGGAAGGGGTAAGGAAAGGGGGTTGGAGCCTCCTTCTAGTTGAAACTGGAGAATATAGGGAGTTGTAGCTTCCTTCAGGTTGGTGCCTGTAAATCTGGGGGTTGGTGCCTCCTTCCAGTTGGAGCTGGAGAATCTTGGAAGTTGTAGCTTCCTATGAATGTAATCTTATTATTATATAAGAAAAACATTGTGTGGTTTATTTCCACGTTAAATATGTTGTGCATTGTGTTTTTTTTCTTCTTCTCTTTACTGTATATTGGGATGCATTTATTTGATTGAAAAGTTAAAGTTTTTAAAAGGTGCTAAATTATAATTGATATTGATTCACCCCCCTCTCATTATCAACAACTATGTGTGATTTTGTGTGCCTTAGAAGTTATTGTCTATGTGATATTCGAGGCCTATAGTGCCCTTCTCTTATGTTTGTGTTGTGGGGTTTCACATTCTGCAAAGTAAGTGTGAATCCCCTATCATCAGTATGATATCAGAGTGGGTACATCCTGCTATAGTTTGTAGCTCCAACAGTTGAGGTTGTGGAGTAGAGTTCGAAGAGGGAAGAGTAAGACAGTTCCAACTATGGTAGGGTAGATGTTATGAAGATTTGAAGGTGTAGACAAGTGAAGGAAGAGAAGCTTATCCTTTATGGGTTTAGATAGTTAAAGGAAGATTTGAGATATGTAGGATAGTATTTGAAGACAACTCCAACATTTGAGTTGGTTCGAGTTGCAAGCATGAGAAGAACTTGGACATTGAGAGTACATAGATGGCATGCAAAAGGAGAGTGAAACTTGGGAGATTCAATAGGAGAATTTCTTATTAGAAAAAGTCCTTAAAAGAATCATGTGAAGGAATGAGGAAATTGGTGGTTGAGTTGGAATATTTGGAGGCAGTCCAAAGGAATATTTGGAGGCAGGCCATGGTAAAGATTTAGAATTTGAAGGAAAAGAAATGACCTCTAAGTAAGGAAGAAGTACTAGCAACATGGGGGGGAATAGTGAAAAGATTGGAGATTTGGAGTAGGATGAGAAACCATGCCATATAAAGAGATAAGAAGAAAATGAACAAAAAATGGGAGAACTCATAGTAGCTAAAGAAAATGGTGAAGAAGATGATGAGGATAGTGAGCAGGATTGGAATGAAGTAAGTGATTTTGACAGTGAGAATGAGATTATGGAGTGTGCACCAGAAGAAGGTGTGTTATTGGAAGATGTTCCTTGGGGAACACAAGTTGCATTGGGTGAAGTACTTGAGAAAGATCATGCATTCAAAGGTGTGAGTAGCAAGCTAGGGATTGCAAGTAAAGAAGAGGATATCATTGAGATGGAAATAGAGGTTGAAGTAAAGGAGATTGAGGGATTCCAAGAGAAAAAAGACTAACGAGTTGAAGGAACCTCCTATGTGAAGGAGGTGGAAGAAAATATCCAAGCAATGGAGATGATAATAAATGAAGAATTGCAATGGGAAGTGTCATTTCCCTTGATTTATTGTGATGATGTTACAGAGTCTAATGCAAAATTGGAAGAATATGATGATTAATTTGTAGAAACAATTAATTTTGAAGCTGAAAATGGAGAATCCATGGAGGACATGCCCATAAGGACAGTGAATTTATTTAACAACTTTGATGTTTTTGCATGTGCAAGTATAATGGAATGAGAAAGAAACCATGTTGATGTTGTAAGTGAAGGAGAAGGCAACAATGTTTCCGCGGACATTGAAGTAGAATTTGAAGAATTTGAAGAAGAGGTTGAAAAAGACAATATCTTTAATGTTGTGATCAAAGAAAAAACCAAGGGAGTGGATAAGCAGTTGGAAGCAATTGAATTAGGAGCCATATATGACAAAGAAGAGATTCAAGATGAAGAAATGAATAAAACTAACAAAGAGATGAATTTGATAGAGGAATTGATGAATGGAAAAGATGGTGAGTGTCGCAGACCCTCTGCCCTTGGGCCGAGATCTGCTCAGGATCTTCACTACAACCACGCCGAGGGTTAATCAACCCCTTTGTTCAAGCCACAAAGGACTTCGGGTTTCACTATTTCGTGATCTCTATTGTCGAGGTTCTCGACCCTTCCACCTGTCGAAACACCGAAGTCTTTGGTTGCTTCCTCCTTTGCTTCTGTATCGCGTTTCACGACTTTGTAAATTCATGAATAGGGAACCTTGATCTCTTGTCTCCTAAAGTTCTGAATTGCCGAATCCCGACATGTTCATCAATTTTTTGGCTCCTCAACGGGTTTTTCGCTTTTTCGGGGTTTCAGACTTCACGATTTTGCGAATCCTGACATGAGGTTTCCTGACTCTCCAACCCCCGAACCCCGAAACAGTCAACGGAGTCTGACTCTGACTATTGACGAAAACTCGCCCCCTGTCCTCTCAGTTGTCCTCGGTCTCTGACGTGAATTCCTGCCACTTGTCACCTTTCCCGACTTTCGGAACTTGAATCAGTCTTCGACTGTCGTTCCCCTATCACTTCGAAACCCCGAATTCTGAAGCGATGCCTTCTATGGAATCAACGGTTGATAGCCTTCCTTAAGATCCAACAACTCACGTTATTTCGAGCTTCTGGGTACCGGGAGTTCGAAACTCTCGATCCCAAAACACTTGTCACCACAAATCCCGAATCCCTGCACCCCGAAACACCGAAATGTTGAAACACGCCTTCGCAGATATTTCGCGTTTCGCAAATTCGGGATTTCTAACGTGAAGTGTCCCGAATCCTTGTCAACGTGAATGTTGAAACCCCGATCCCCGAAATGCCACTTCAAGGATTTCCCGAGTTTCGCAACTCCGGGTTTTTCTATGCAAAGCCCCCTTACTCCTTGTCATCAAGGCCCCCA
>SNQJ01S0023918.1:75808-99805 GCA_010110895.2 Picea sitchensis
TTTATTTATTTATTAAAGTCAAATCATTTTAAAAATTATAATTATTATTTTGAATTTTTGTAAAACTTTTTTTAATATCATCTTAAAATTTGATTTAGCATATTCCAAAGTATTCACATAATCTTAATGAAGATGAGATTTAAATATAGTTAATTGTTGCGAAAAACCCTAGCAATGGAGGTACGATATATCAGAATGTGAAGCGCTAGCTCGATCCCCAATCATACTTTGCATGGGATCGTTTTCAACGATAGTGTGGACAACTATGATCCCTTGGTAGATTACTTTGACGATTTGTTGTCAGAGTCGGAGATATTCTCCTCTCCCAAAGCATCAAATTTTGTCGCCAACCATAATTCACGTAGGATCCTATTTCGTTGGGTGATCACTTGATGTCAAATAGGCCTGACCCTAGTCTTTCCCGCCCCCTTCCAGATGGACATAACATCTTGTTGAGTACCCCAACAACTTTTACAAGTCCCAAGGTGCTCAACTCTCTCCATGGATCCCATAGGGATTCATGTGAAACCTATAAGGTTATTCCTCTTCCTCCCATCAAACAATCACTACCTCTTAATGTTCCATCGAAGGCGGGTTTTGAGCATTCCGTCTCTGGAAAAAAAAGGCCACAACTAGATCGCTCTGTAAACAATCGTTCACCTGGTTCAAGGACAAAGCGAGCAAAAGAGCCTTGTCCACATGCAAAGAAAAACAAATCCACTATCAAATCGCATGGGGGTCGGGTTGCTTTGGTAGTGGGTGAAGATTTACAGGTAGAACAAATCACTGACCTTCATGGTTGAGCAATAGTTGGAAAATTTGTTGGAAGGTTGGATCCTGATCCTAGGGTCGAAGCTACTATTTTGACCCAAGTGACGCAGTCTCAACCTTAGCCTGTGAATCAGTCCAAGGTTGATTTACCTTTACAGAAGGACATGCACTCAGATTTAAATAAACTTGTTAGTGATTCAGAGCTCACAGAAGCACAACACTTGGCTCTAGTTTCCTTATGGGAAGTGCCTCTCTCGCATCTCCAAGGCTCTTGTATGTTTTTATCCTCTTCTTATAAATTTGTCCCTGTTTCATCGGTTCCTACAAAGGAGATTGTTGAAGGATTGGGAAAAAAGGATGGTTCTCGCCCTAAATCATTAGATTTGATACATACTTCGTCCTCACCTTCCTTTGATGACTACCCCTTTGGTTTCCCTCCTTTCATGCACAAGCACTTGCCTCAACATTGTCTCAAGACTGGAAATTCCACCTCAGGTTCGACTTCTACCTTGTCGGGTAGGGAACCATACTTTCTTCGACCTAGGGGGTCAGGTGTGGGGCCCTCAGATGGTCTTGACCATGACTCTTTGAAATACTTGATTCCACCTAAGGTTGGTTGCAAATCAGCGATCAAACACGCATAGGAAAAATCAATCTCGGAGTTATATCAAGGTAGACAAAAACTGATTGTTGGGGTCCTTAGAGCAGGGATGGCCCCATAAAAGGTTCCTTAATGATCATTCTCTTTGCAAATATTTGTGTCTTAGGAGGGAAAACCAAAAAATTGTCCCTTCGAAAATATGTGACAAGAATAAGCTAGATATACTACTCTTACAAGAAACTATGGATTCTTTTGACTCATTCCATACTGATCTTTCTCGTCTCTTCCTGAGATGGCAATTTATAGGGACAGATTCAACGAGCCTGTCAAGGGGTCTCATTTTAGGCTTCTCCCCCAAGATTTCACTTCAAAATTCTTATGCGATTAGGTCGGCCTTTTTGCAGATATATTTAACCTTGAATTAAATAGACAACTAAAAATCCTCAATGTATACGACCCATATGTAGGTAGGGAAGCATACTGGAACAACTTTCTGGGTTTCAATTACTACAGGATGAAAATATAACCCTTGGGGGCAATATTAACCTTACGGTCAATTAATATGAGATTTGGGGTGTTCAAGGAAGGGAAGACAAACTCTCGCACTTCTTCTTAGATAGGTTTGAAGCTTGCAATCTTATTGACGTTGAGCCAATGTCCTTAAAACCCACCTAGTATAATAATCGAGTAGGGGTGGTTGGTATTCATGAAAGACTTGACTTTTTTCTTTTCAAGGAAGAGATTGTACTCTCTGTCAACCATATCCGCTCTTGGGTTGATCTGATTCATTGCTTGGATCATTGGCCTATTCTCTTGGAACTTGGCAAATTCGGTTCCAAAGGGGGATCACCTTTTAAGTATAACTCTAGTTGTTCGAGCATCGAGGAGTATAAACAATTTTTCTGAGCCACTTGGCTTCCTTGTGCTCCACAAAGGGGTCCTTCTTTTGTAATCAGATCCTCGAAAACCTTCAGTCCTTGAAAAGGGAAACTTCGGCGTGGGAAAAAGACATGAGACTTTTGCAAGGTAAGGACCTCCTCTCCATTGAGCACACATTAGAAGCACTCTACTCTCAAGCAATTGGCCCTCACCCACATAATGCAAATATCTAGGAAAACTGTAAACTATTGGAATCCAAACAACATGCCATTCTTCTTGAGCAGGAACAAGTGTGGTGGCTTAAGAGCCGTGCAATCTGGCTGGAAATCAACAATCATAACATAAAATACTTTCACAACTTTTCAAACCATCGAAAGAATCATAATACATTATGGGAATTGGAGGACCAACAAGGAGTTAAGAAAAAGGGTTTTATTGAACTCATTGATCTAGGAGTCACTCATTTTAAAAATGTTTTTGTAGCAAATCAACATGAGTCTACTGGGGATATGTTGAATATTCTAAAACTCTTCCCCAAGATGCTCGACTAGGAGGAAAATAAAGATTTCTTCAAAGAAATTTCCTTGGAAGAGATCAATGGGTTTTTTATTCATTAAAAAAAAACAAAAGTATTGGCCCTAACAACTGGACTATTGAATTCTTCTGAGACTTCTTCGACCTTGTTGGAAATGATCTTCTTCTTTTCCTAGAAGAGATCAGAAAAGGAGGAAAACTCGTTCCTGCACTTAACTCCATGTTCCTGGCCTTAATCCCCAAAATTGACNACAACTGGACTATTGAATTCTTCTGAGACTTCTTCGACCTTGTTGGAAATGATCTTCTTCTTTTCCTAGAAGAGATCAGAAAAGGAGGAAAACTCGTTCCTGCACTTAACTCCATGTTCCTGGCCTTAATCCCCAAAATTGACCTTCATGTATCCTTTGAAGATCTCTGACCCATTTCCTTATGCAACTGTCTCTACAAAGTTCACTCCAAGCTCACCATCTTACCTCTGAAGCACTTGCTTTCCAATTTCATCTCCCAAGAACAATTTGGCTTCCTAAAGGGACGCCTCATCCACGAGGCCATTCGAGCTGCACATGAAGGCTTGCATACCATAAAAAGCAAAAAGAAAGAAGTTGTGGTTTTCAAAATTGATCTGTCAAAAGACTTTGACAGAGTCTCTTGGTTATTTCTCAGACTTTTGTTGCTCCAAATCGGACTTGATCTATTGGCAGTCAAATGGATAATGGCGGGTGTTACTTCAACTTCTTTTTCACTTCTTATTAATGGGTCTGGAACTTCTTTCTTCAACGTTGGGAGGGGGTTGAGGCAAGGTTTCCCCTTGTATCCCTATCTCTTTATCTTGGTGATGGAAGGACTAAGTGGAGCAATTCTAGAAGCTCAATGTACTAAAAAATTTGATGGACTCTTGTTCGGCAACCATATTGTACTCTCTCATTTATTATTTGTTGACAACATTTTAATTTTATGTCATTGTGATCTTGCACACTACCAAACTCTAGCGAAGATTCTTAACTCCTTTAGCACTACATCAGGGATGATTATCAACGACAGAAAGTCTGCTATCTATCTTCCATATCTCAATGCATAATACAATGGTCTTTTTGAAAACTATTTTCCATTCTCCTAGAAGGAACTTGGAGATGGCATCATGTATCCGAGATTTGCATTAAATCCAAATAATTACAATATAAAATATTGGTCCTGGTTAGTTGCAAAGGTGGAACGCAAAGTCAACCTGTGGTGTAACCGTTGGATATCCAGGAGACGGAGACTTGTGCTCATCAAATCCGTTCTGGTGGCAATTATTGTTCTCTGGCTTTTGCTAGCTCAGATTCCTAAAGGTATTATCATCTGCATCTGAAATTTTTTCTTTAATTACCTATGGAAAATAAAATATTAATATAAAGGTATGCACTTGGTAAGTTGGAAAGGTCTTTCGATTCCCAAAGACTATAGTGGTTGGGGACTTAAGGACGGAGTCAAATTTGGCATGTTCTTGTGGCCAAATCCTTGTGGGTTTTTCTTTCCCAGGAAATTTTGTGGAAAAACATTCCTCTGGAAAAATATATCACCCCTTTATCAACAATGGACTAGATTCATTCCAGGAAAAAACACATTCAATCGACCTCGTCACAACGGAGATCACTAACTAAATCTTTCCCTCTCCTTGGGAATTTTCTATCCTAGAGAGCTGGAAATGGGGCCCAAATCACTATTGGCACAGATGAAATTATTGGATGCAACAACAACATATTTCTCGATCTAGATCTTATCCAGTCGCTCATACCCAAAGGCTTATGCTCCTTGAACCAACTAGCAAAATGGGACATGTCCATGATATGGAAACAAGCCTGGCTTTCCGCTACATACTTAGAACTTGAAGCCCATTGGGAACATGATTGGTAAAAGTATATTTACTCTCTGCAACATGCACATATCCATCTATCTAGAAATTTGGATGAACTTGCGTGGTCTTATGTGCATGTAGGTGGTATATATAAAACAAAAATGGGGTACAAATCACTGATCAATTCTGATAAAAGAGTTCTCCATCGTGTTAAGATTAATGTTGTTATTAGATTAATTCCAAATTTCATGAGCATTCAATGCATTTCCAAAACAACAACATAAAGAGGATCACTGAAAGAAACACAATCACAAGGTACGCAACATTTTATCCTGGGAAACCCTCATGGGGGAGAAAACCCAACAAAAACGTAATCAATAATAGATTGCCAAGACTAAGACAAAACACCAAGAATAAACTAAGACTGAGCATGCGCCTCTTTTCTGCTTCCTCTTGCAACTGCAACTGCCTTCAAGATATGCGCACCAGATGAGTGAGAGTGAGTGTGTATAAGTGAAGCACCATCCTCACATATACATTCTAGTTGAGGAGGCACTAGGGTTATATCTTTTCACTTAGTAGGGTTGATTTCTTTTAGGAGTGGTTAAAACCACTTTATAAACACCAGGGGCCGACTTTACAAATACCACCATATAAATATGGTTTGACCAATCCATAAAAGGGGATTTGGTCTTATACAAAACCCGACATGATCAATCCACAAAAGGGGATTTGATCTATAAGATAATAACTCAAATATAATTAGAATATTCTTCGAAGTTACAATATTTCAACACTCCCCTTTAACGAGAAGGGTATTCCACTGACATGACCCAATACAACATTATCAAAAGAAAGAGAGGGAAACATCATCATTAACATTTGGAACACTAACTGGCACATCTATAAATCATCGAGAGTGTTTTTTCTTCTCATCATCAATATCATGATCGTTCATAGCATGGAGCTGGAGTAATGTCATCATCATCATCATCGATGTTATATTGCAAGTTGTAGGTTGGGAAAAGATCGACCCAACCACAAGGCAAGTGCTACAACTTGGGAATCCTACACCCAATGTCACCTCGACGTAGGTCTCACACTTCAAGGGTGACTAGATCACTCTAGGGAGGCGATTCCGGTGACCTTAGGGGGATTGAGATGGAGGTAGAGGGAAATGGAAGTGAAGCCCCTAGAGGTCAAGTCTAAGTGGAATGAAAGGTAGGGAGAGATGCTTTGCAAGTCAAGTAATTATTGCCCCACATGTATGGTATTTTTTTGGATGATTGTACCTGCCGAAGAAACAAGAAAACACACGTTGCAATGATATATGTAAGTTGGATCAACAAGTTAAGCTTGTTGTCCCTAATTTGCAGCAGTAGATATCAGCTTATATCATCAAATAAAACATCTAAAATCAACATATAAGGATCTAGATTAATTAGGTAAATCAACATCAAACTTAACAATGAACATAGGCTGAAAAATGGCACTTAAAAAGCTAGATAAGATGGTTGTTGTAACATGTGTTTTCTGCAGAAAATTTCAACTTTATCGCTGTAGCATTCAGTGGCAAGCAACAACAAAATCAATCATGAAAATTTTCCAAGAACTAGCTCAAAAGATGTGCCCTAGTTAGTAGAGTAAATGAGCTAAGTTAGAGAGCTAGTCTAGGGTTAGTTTAGGAGTTATGAGAGTGTTAGTAGCTAGGGTTATACAACCCTAATGGTTGTAGGTTAAAGTTTATAACATAAATTAGAGTATTGTGAGAGAGGGGACACCCTAGTGGGGGAATACTCTTCTCGACGAGTCAAATCAACTTCAAGCAAGAAAACTTTCAAAAGGTCAAAAATTATGTTTTCCGGGGCAATGATTTTATATCTCCAATGCAAAAAAGAGTATGACTAATGCCTTTACTATTGGGTTAATGGAGTAAAAAGGAACTTAGAGAAGATACCTCCTTGGGGTTGTAAGACCTTTTACTTCCTAAGACAAGTTTCTCTAGGCTAGGGTTTAAGCTAAGAGGGTGTATGCCCTTATACTTCTCTTAGCAAACCCTATTATAATCAATGAGATGAAACAAAAATGATGAAGACGATGGTGGGGGTGTATGCCCTTATACTTCCCACCTAGCTCCTAGAATAACAATACTTGAACTTGAAAAATGATTGCAAGAGAGTTAAAAAAAACATACCAAGATCAAGAGAAATGCTAAGACAATCCATCGTAAGAGCTATAAAATAACCTTCCAAGGCTAGCACGTCACTTATTCCATTAATCGTTCATGAGTATATCCATACACAAGTGCAAAAGAGATAAAAGAGCCAAGAGGGCCGAAAATTTCAGACCAAATCCTCTCACAAGAGGGAGAGTTATAATTCAAAATGAAATCTTATGATCTCTTATACTAAAAGTAGTTAACATAGTTTGTCCATAAATTAAGGAGTAAAACACAAGATTAGGTGTCAACAACCCTAATCTTTCCCCCTTAACAAAGTAATATTAAACAATTCATTTAAAATTTCACTTTTTGCACAAATTGAACCCTAATTTAGGAGGACCTCATCCCTTTAGGGGACGTTTTTCCACTTTGAGGAAATCGTTGGTGTTGGAGAAGTATGGATGGGCCTCCAAAGGCCATGTGTCAAGCATCTAGGCACTCATATCATGATGAATACCTTCTTCTCCTCAAAACGTCCACGTGTCAAAGAGTGGCACCTCACCACCATGCCCTAGCCCCCCAAGATCATGATGTCAAGCTCAAAAGTGGGACGTTTTTCCCCTCCTGGGAAAATAGTTTGGCAAGCAAGGGGTGGGCTAGGTCGTCCAAGTCTGATCTCTCTCATCTGGCATGCAGGCCCCTGGCATCCAACCTGTTAGCTTGTAGCCCCATGGAAGCCCAAGCTAGGGTTGTTCTCCCAAAATTGTCCACCAACTAGGACCTGCAAAGACAAATGAACACGTCCTCCAAGGATCTCAAGTCATAACATCATGATAAGTTAATCCAATCAATAAATAAGCCATCTAAGCATGTGCATCAAAGATCACCATATCAAACAATTAACAACTCAAAAACACTATGTGACTTGTCAAGCTTAAATATGGGAGGGTTGATGAGGTGTCTTATTGGGTAGGTATTTCCCTAGGTCAAGGAGAGCTTCCAAGAGGTCCCTCTCTAAGCCATGTAAAGTGTATGAGGTGCATGAGGTCAAGACTCAATGGGCATAAGACTCATGACATACAAGGGATCTTAGTGTCTCATTCATGGGTGCCTTTGTAGAGGGTGTGTGGTACCTTCGTCTGCAATGTAATTTTTTCAAGCCCATCAATTTTCCTTTTATTTTTCTTTCTTTATATTTTCATTCATAATAGCATAAGGAGAGATTGAAGGTCACTGCCCTGGCATGGTGACCAGGTGATGAGAATGTCACCCACAAACACCTAATGGAAATGATAAGGTCAGCTTGTGATGAGACCCCCTTTCTCTAAACTACGCAACTTAGAGCCATTGCCCTGGTTTGGTGACCAAATGATGACAATGTCATACCACTAGATATCCATGGACGTGATAGGTCGACTCGTGATGAGAACTCATATCCTTCAACTAACCTTTTAAGCATTACTTTATTATATTGTGGGTCCCCTTTATTCAAAGATAAGTGTTTCATTGCTTTCTTGGGTGATCCCTAAACAAATCATCTGGAACGTTTATATGAGGCTTTTATCTTTTACCCAACACCAACCCCTCTGGGCCTTTAGCCCCTTCTTCCCATTGAATGAGGGACAACCCCTTCTTGGGTCAATATACCCTAAAATACCAAGAGAAAAGGAAATGGAGGGGAATAATGATGGAAAGTGGTAAATATGGTTGTGAACGGTACAATGGCTCATTAAGGGAGTTCCTAGTAGCAAACCCATCCCCAAGGAAAACCACTTACTAGGGCACAATGTCAACCACCAAGGCGAAGCAGGGCAAAAGGCATAATTTCCAAGCACATATAATTTCCAAGCATCACTCCCCCTTTCGAGGGAGGTCCTTTCAGACAATACTAAGCTTGTCTCAGAAGTACTCAAACTTCACACAAGATAGAGGCTTGGTCAACACATCTGCAACCTACTCATCTATGTCAACATATTGGAGCTTTACAGCTCCCCTCTGCACCATATCACGAATGTAGTGATACTGGATCTTTATGTGCTTCGACTTGTCATGGAACATTGGGTTCTCATCTTTATACAACTCTAGTTATCACATAGAATTACGGTGGCTTCCATCTCCAGATCGAACAAACATGTCAACAACTTCTGAAGCCATATGGCTTCACAACTAGCATAACATGTTGCAATGTATTCTGCTTCTGTCGTGCTGAGAACAATACTGGATTGCTTCTTGCTTTGCCATGAAGTCATGGTTGACCCCAAACTGAAACAACATCCTGAAATGTTCTTCCTGTCTGAAGCACTTCCAACCCAATCTGAATTAGTATAGCCATACAGTCTAAAGTCATGCTCTCTAGTATAACATAGACCATAATCCAACGTACCCTTAAGGTATCTCATCACATGCTTTGCAGCTACAAGGTGAACACGTCTGGGCTCCAACAGATACTGACTCAAGGTGTTCACAACAAAGCATATATCTGGCCTGGTATTTGTCAGATACATCAACGATAAATCTGTCTCTATAGAGTAGCATCAACCAACTCTGACGAAGTATCAACTAGGAGCTTGAAATTCATTTCCATGGGTGTGTTCATGGATTTACATTCCAACATGTCAAATCTCTTCAATATTTCAACTGCATACTTCCCTTGGTTAAGGAAGATCTTCTCTGGGCTCTGCCAAACTTCAAAACCTAAGAAATAATGCATCAGTCCTAGGTCTTTCATCTCGAACTGTGCATCAAGCTTCTTCTTGCAATTTGCGATGAACTTTTCTTCTCCTGTTAAGAATAAGTCATCCACATATAGTAGAAATATAACTAGCTCATCATTCATAACCTTGAAGTAAAGTTAGAATCAACTTTACTCTTGGTAAAGCCCAAGCTCATCAGGAAACTATCAATTTTTCCATACCAAGCTCTAGGAGCTTGCTTCAATCCGTACAGATCTTTCTTCAACCTGCAGACATGATTCTTTATATTTTCAACTTCAAACCCTCGTGGTTGTTCTATATACACTTCTTCTTCAATAACACCATTTAAGAAGGTTGTTTTCACATCCATCTGGTGTAACTTCCACTTCATTTTGGTTGCAAGAGCTATGATGGTTCTGAGAGAAGTGTATCTGGCTACATGAGCAAATGTTTCTTCATAGTCAATACCTTCCTTCTGAGAAAATCCAAGAGCCACAAATCTTGCCTTATGTTTTTCAATACTTTCGTATGTTCCATGTTTTATCTTGTATATCCACTTGGAAGATACCACTTCTTTGTTCTTTGGTCTGGGAACTACTTCCCATACATCATTCTTTATAATGGACTGGTATTCTTCTATCATGGCGTCCCTCCATTCTTTCTTCTGAATGGCTTCTTCAAAGCAAGTAGGTTCATTTTCTATGAGATTGCACATCAAGGCCATATAGCTGGAGAATGGCTTAGGTTTCTTGCTTTGTCTCATGGTTCCTTCTGGGGCACCATACTTCTCTGCATCTTGAATAAGTTCTCATGCTCGAGCTGGCTTTCTCTTGTGAGAGATCGTCATACCGAGAGGTTCTTGAGATTCTAACATATCATGATCTTCTGGAATCTCATCATCAAGGGTAACTGTAACTGTAACTTCCTTCACGAGTTCTGTAACTTTGGGAGCTACAGGTTCTTTTTCATATACTTCTTCAAGCTGACATTTCCTTGATCTTTTGAGTGTTGCATCTTCATCAAAGGTTACATCTYTGTTGATCTCAATATGATGGTAACCGGGTATGCAAATTCTGAAGGCCTTAGAGACCTCACAGTATCCAACAAATATCCCCTTCTTTCCTGAAKGATCCAACTTAGTTCTCTTTTCTTTTGGAATGCGTACAAATATTGGACAACCAAATATTTTTAGATGGCTTGCTTCTGGCTTCTTTCTGGTGAACATTTCTTCGAGTGTTTTGAATCCAAGTGCACTATGGGATAATCTTTTTTGGACATATACTGTTGTTCTTGTTGCTTCATCCCATAAGTGCATTGGAAGATCTTGATCGTGAATCATAGTCTTTACTGCTTCCATATTCGATCTATTATTTCTCTCGGCTATACCATTTTGTTGAGGATTATAGAGAGTGGTGAGCTCCCTCTTAATCCCGACATCTCTGCAAAAGATTCCAAATTCATTTGAGGTGTACTCTCCTACATTGTCTGACCTGAGTATTTTGATTTTCCTTTCGGAGAGGTTTTCTACCAAGGCTATGAATTCCTTGAACTTTCCAAGTACTTCATCTTTTGATTTCAAGAAATAAAACCAAGGCTTACGAGAGTAATCATCAATAAAAGATATATAGTATACATACCCGCTTAGAGAGGTTGATGGCATTGGACCACATACATCTGAATGGACAAGTTCCAAGATTCCTTTTGCTTTACTTTCTCTCTTTGGAAAATGATTATTTATGTTCTTTTCTTGTGCACATCCCTTGCATACACCTTCATGATCAACCTTTAATTCTGGTAAACCTGTAACTACCTTGCTTACATATGGTAAGGCTTTGTAGTTGATGTGAGCTAGTCTTCTATGCCAAAGTTCACAAGGACTCTCAATAGAGTGAGTCAAGGCTACATCTGAGTGACATTTTAACTTGTACAACCCACCTTCTTCTATTCCAATAACTTTATTTTCTATAGTTTCTCCTTTAGACCACATAAGAACTTCACCATTTATGAATGCAACCATGAAACCTTTCTTATCTAGAGTTGAGATAGAAAGTAAGTTCTATGTCAAACCTGGTACATAAAGTAGATCCTTCATTATCATCGGAGTTCCTGAATCAAGTTTGTAGGTGGATTCTCCCATTCCTTTGATAGGGTATCAATAATCATCTCCAAGTGAAACTTTCTGGGGGAAGTCTTTTTCTATAAGGCTAGAAAGAATGTCTTTCTGACCTGTCATGTGCTTAGAGGCACCACTATCTATGAGCCAAGTATCCTCTCTAGGTGTCACAGATCCTAAGAGGGATGAAAACAAAACATAATCTTCAATCTCTTCTTTAGTCAACTTCCTGGGTGGCTTATCATCTTCAACTACATGGGGATGATGTCTTTTGTTATTTCTCTTCTTATATTCTTCCCTTCTGGCAGGACAATTCTTAGCAATGTGTCTCATCTTATCACAATGATAACTTTGATAAGAGGAGAAATCTTTTCCCTTTCTTTGACCCTTATGATATTTCTAGAATCTTTTTGGAGGGTGAGATTCTTTATGAAAGTGGGCCTCCTTTTGAAAACGAGACTTTCTTTCCTTCTTTAGCATGAGAAGTTAGGGCTTGATCTTCATCTCTTAATAGGACGACTTCTCGGTTGCCTACTCTTACTTCTTCTTGAACACATTCTTCCCATAAACTATCAAATTGGAGTTTCTCTTTTCTTGCACAAATAGTTTGAATGAAGGCATCCCAAGGTCTTGTGAGACCATTGAGAGTTGTCATTATAAGTTCATCTTCATCTAAGTTGTCTCCAATTGCCTCTAACTGTTCCTTGAATTGAGAAACCTTAGAGAAATAATCTTGAACCGTTTCTCCTTTTTGCATCTTTGTATTCTTGAGTTGGGTTCTCAAGTTCATCTTTTGATTGATGTTCTTTCCTTCATACATTCCGGTTAGGGCATCAAACATATCTTTTGAAGTATTCTTAGAGGACACTTGAGGGATCAAGCGATCTTTAATGGAATCTGAAATTATTCTTTTAGCCCTAATCATATCCTTATTGTACTTCTCTTTGGCTTCATCTTCTTCGAGTTCTAGTACATTTTTTTTTATGAATTTTGCAAGGTCATTCTCTTCAAGAATGTGTCTAATTCTGTACTTCCAGGGACAGAAATTTTCCACACCTTCTAACTTGTCAACAAGCTTGGTGCTTGCAGACATCTTGACCTGGCGCTAGGAAAACGACCAGAAAATGAATCTGAACTTACCAGAAGATGTGTTGGGCTGAGGTGAGTTCGTTGGAGCTGACTATTTCGGAAAATTCCAAGTTTTACCCCTTGAAACTTGACCTGCGCGAATCTAGACTAGTACTTCTGGTACTGGTTCTGGTTTCCTGGTACCAACCAAAACTAGGGTTTGACTTTTCCGGAGAATCTAGCCACTAAAAAATTGTGTTCAAGCTACCAAAAGATGCGCTAGGGCAAGGCACACTTCCCAAGATAGTTTTTGGCACACTTCCCAAGATAGTTTCATGGGTGAAAACAAAGCAAAGTTCATACCAATAGTTCATGGGACATAAATCCCTGGGGTGAATAGACTTGTGGTGGTGGATGGTGTGGGGTAGGAATCTAGGGCCACTTGCCAAAGGAAGTGTGATAACAAGTCATGTCGTATTTGGCACGCCCAATGGCAAGGAAGAAAAGTATGCAAAGTTTGGAATAAGTTGGAAAAGGCCAACGATGCAGGTATTTGTATAATAAGCATCGAAATGACATGGGAGAGGAGGCCTCCAAAGGGGTAAAGGTAAGGTAGCGATGGTCGACAATGAAGGTTGTTGGAAATAAGAAGAATCTAGCCAAAGGGATCACCCTATCGCTGCTCATAAAATAATCGACCACACTTTCCCCAACACTATGGGGAATCAAGTATCCCTTTGGAGTTCAGAGTGCCCATTAGGAATAAGAAATACCATACGATTCACATAACTAGAGACTGTGTCTCCCATATGATGGGGTTGGGTTCATCATCGAACACCTCTGTAAACCAACACCTCTATAAACCAACATCTATGTCCATCTCTTAAGGGCATAGTGCATTCTCAATTAGATCTGGATCAGCCTTTGCAATGTCCTTGTGCGAGGGTTGAAATCCATAGAAGAATTATCTTCCAAGGATGCACACTGAGAAATTTCTGGACATAGGGCAAGGAAAGGCAGAGGAGGTCAGAAATGCTAAATCTAAAGCCACACATATATGTAATACACCTCTGAAGCTAGTACACAACCTGGACCGAAAGATAATCGCAAATTAGTCAAACAACACCCCCGCAGCCACAAACTTCACCCATCTTTGTGTCTCATGCGTGAATGTTGATGCCCAATGATAACCCATGACAGGTGTGGGGAAGACATCTTGAAGCATTCATGTTTCGAAGAAGATAAGGTCCCTTGTGGAAATCATGCCCTTGTAACTACCACGAGAGAATGAAACAGAGTCGTCGCAGTGCTAACATGCAATAGAGATTGTGTGTGTTGTCCCGTCCTTGCCTGATGGCATTGGCATTTATCCAACCAAGGACGTCACCGCCCTGGGGGAGGACGGACAAGTATAATTATCTTAAGATTACGAATCAATGCTCGTTTGTTTTCCTTCCTGGTCACTACAACTTGCACCCAAGCCTTCTTAAGCTGACTTACAGTCGTGTAAGATCATCATCTAGAAAGATCTTGCTCGGGAATGAGGCCAACATTTCCTTAGCTCTTAGAGCACAAACACGATCATTGAAGACCATGAAGCATATATAAAGGTAGAGTCAATTGTCACCCATTCCCCCTCATGGTTGATGTCCTTCAATTCTAAGGTGTCATGGATGAATGATTGCCCAGTGTAAAAATGAACCAGAGGTGGAAAAGCCAGAGACTCAGATGAAGTTCCTTGGCTTGCATGCCTTCCCTCTTCAAACTTCTGCAAGCTCCACTATCAGAGGTGCTTTCGCACCTGTAACTAACCTGTACCCCTGAACTTTGTTCTTCAACGTCTTTGGAAAGATAGTTGTTGTTTGAAGCTATATTGTTCACTAAGGACCTCACCCTGTTTGTTCCTTAGATTTGTAATCTCATTCCGCACACAAAAGAGGGGGAGAGAACATTGTTTAAGCACGTGATTTTTTTCAAGTTCTGAATATTTTTGTTCAAAAGCTGATGATTTTCTTTCAAGTTTTGAATTTGTTGTTCCACGCTGAATATATTGAGGTCCCCGAGATCTTCAATTTCTGTGCAATCATTCGTAATTTTAGGTTTGTAATTAATGTATCTCTCAATGGATTCTATGCCCACAATCTCTGTACAAATAATGCAGCGCCAACTCATTGAAGCTCTATGATTTGGTTAGCTAGTCTTTGATAAGGCAGACACGGTGTCGTAACCCAGGACAGACTCTTGTTCGGGGGTGGGAACATCTCGCACGGGCTCTGGGCCTGCACATAAATATGGATCAGGTTTGCGTGCAGTGACAAGCTCGAGAAAATAAGCAGGAGGTTGTGCAAGTATGGAAAAAAGAGGGCAGAAATGAAAACAACACCAACAGGTTCAGATGCGGGTGGGACAGGGTAAACCCAGCAGGCTCAGATGCAGGTGGGGTTCAGAGATAGGAGAGTCCCACCATCAATTTCTGAACCCCAATGCAGGAAGCACAAAGATGTCGTGAGAATGAAAGGAAGAGATGAACGCGGGTAGAGATTAGAGGTAAGAGCACCCCAACATAAATTTCTAGGAGTCAAGAAAACAAAACAGGCTCAAATGCAGAAAAACGTTACTTGAAGAGCTTAATGCTAAGCTAAGCCTTAATATCAATTTCTAAGTCCAGAACATGAGTAAGGTATAGATGTCATTACACTAAGCAGGAGGAGGCAGACACAGGTCGGGCTCAAACGTAAGAGTCCCAACATCAATTTCTGTTGGGAGTCTCAAAACGGGTTGGGCTCAGATGCAGAAATGAGAAAAGTTAATTTCACATATTATTCCTTTGGAACTTTCTAATTAGACGAAGTTGCGCTGAAAATAATTTGAACTCTGATAACACATTTTGCCTACCTCTGACTCCAAGGTTTAATTATTGCCCATAAAAAAGATTACAAAATAAACAGTAACGAGTCCAATCTGTGGAGACACTATATATGTTTTGGAATTTTCTTGATTTCTATACACTTTTATAAACAGTGATGGGTTCAAACTTGAAGCTTTCAATGATTTCCATAAGAGGGTAAAAAATGGTTTGCAAAAATAAAATGGGACATTTTATAAACAGTGATGGGTTCAAACTTGAAGCTTTCAATGATTTCCATAAGAGGGTAAAAAATGGTTTGCAAAAATAAAATGGGACATTTATTGCATAAATATCATGGAGGATTGGGAATGACAGACATCTAAAGATGAGGTATCACCTTATGTGTCCACTGAATAAAGAAGGTTAAGGTTGGGTAGTCCAACACTTATCTCACTCACTTTATTAGCCAACTGAATGAATATCCATTATACTAACTTCATGGAAATGATACCCAAATGGCAAATACAATTGACTTAGCTTGGAAAGGACTAGTTACAACTTCAACAAGCACTGGGCATTATCTCATTTATTGCCAATAGAGTGCTCGACGAAGCACAGCAGATATCTAAGTCCCATTCCAAGTCCAAGAGTAGTGGGAGAGACAACACTCAGCTATGAACAATGCCTTGCTTATGTATTTCTATTTTATAGATTTTGGTAATAATTGCATTGTAAAATGCTATTGATTTGGCCTCCATTCCAGAATAGAGCTGTCTTTTTTCAATACCAAGAGATAAGTTATAACAATTTATTTAGGCTAGGAAAATGTTTTGAAAAATGGAAGCACTTCTGATGGCTGCATATACAAAAGAACAGTCAACCTCAGTTAAGACAAACCACCACCATCTTTGCAAATGAATATCAGAGCCTCACAGGCTTGGAGCTAGCCATACTACTCACATAAATGGATATGGCAGTTGAAGGAGAAATAGTGCGACACAAACTGCCAGCTGATTCTTGAAAGGAGTGGCACTGAAATCAGAAATGTAAACTTCCAAATTAGTTATATATCATCAGATTACAGAATCATATACTGGGTTTCGATTTTTGGGAGGCAGGAGGAAAAGCAGGAACAAGATAATTTTGAATTTTCCAGTTACAGAAATACCCATCAGTCAATAGAACTATATAACATATGTAGAAAAAGGGTACACGATTTTACAAAAATTATGAAAGGGTGCAAATGAAACAAGCACAAAACCTGTGACCGGTCTACTTTTGCCCATAGACAAAAGACAAAAATGGGCACCAACCAATCCAAATCTTCGCCTCTGAAAACATTGGCCAATTTTATTTGATTCAGGATCATGAAATTTGTCAAATAAACCTCAGACATCCTCACACCATAGAAGAGGATATTCCTGAACATTCTTCAGCAGACTCAGTATAATAGAGACCAGTCAATCTGGAAGCATTAATGCTATGGAACTGATTGAAAATAAGGGATTTTAATATTTTTACAAGGACATTTTGTCCATCTCATAAGAAATACAATTTAGATTCGAACCTTTGACACAAAAAAATTAAAGGACAAGGTGGTGGAATTGTGACCTTGACTCTAGTATTACAAAATACACTGGTTAGTGCAATAGAGGAGGTTGTAATCGTCTCAGTCGCTGCACAACTTGCTTCATTGAAGGCCTGATTGAAAGCGAATCCACAGTACACATGACAGCAAGGTGCAGTGTCTCAATTAAATCATCATGAGGTCCTACATCCCATAGGCCTGCAGTGAAAAGCTCACGAGCCCGTCCTTGTCGAAGCAACATACATGCCCAAGCAACAATGTTGAATCCATTACCATAGCTAGAAAATGAAGGATCAAGAGCTTTCTTGTCAGAAAGTAACTCTAAAAGCACAACCCCATAGCTATAAACATCTGCCTTATCTGAAACACGGCATGTCATTGCATACTCTGGAGCAACATAACCAAATGTGCCTGCTACATCAGTTGTTGCATGAGTTTCAGAAGTTCCTAGAAGCCTAGCAAGACCAAAGTCGGACAGATAGGCATTGAAATTGTTATCAAGAAGAATATTGCTAGGTTTGATATCCCGATGCAACACACGTGGAACACAATCCTCGTGGAGATAAGTAAGAGCCCGAGCAATGTCTAAAGCAATTTTGTGAATCATAGACCAGTCAACTCTTCTTTTTGATCTCTCTTGAAGAAATTTTTCCAAGTTACCTCCAGGCAAATAATTATATACCAGAAACATTTGTGACTCGCTGACATGGTAGCCTATTAATGTTACAAGATTTGGATGGCGTGCCCGTCCAAGTGTTCTAATCTCTGCATCAAACTGCTGAATGCCTTGGAAGCGTCCTACAGAAAGTCTCTTCACTGCTACTAACAATCCTGGGATCAGCTCAGCCTTGTAAGTTGCCCCAAAACCACCATTACCAATGAAATTGGCTGCACTGAAGTTTCCTGTAGCTCTAACTACACTTTCATAAGTTAGTTGAACTCCAATGTTTGTAAATGTGATAACCTCTCTTCTTCTTGATAGATAACCAGCAGAACTGGGTATATGCCATCTTGTACACTGGAAGAGAACAGCAAGAACTAAAACTACAGAGACTATAGCCGCAGCTGAAGTGATAGCTGCAATTTCAATAGAATTGAACTGGCTATGTTTGTCAACTGGGTTTCCTGATGGAGAGAGAGCATATGGAAGAGGAACACCAACCTGATCCTGCTCCTGCTGTGATGGCGCAAGTTCAGAGACGCAAGACTGAAGCAAATTATTTCCAGTGAAACTATCACAAGATATCTTACTGCTAAACTGTGGTAATGGTCCAGATAAATTGTTATATGACACATTGAATACAGTTAAACCTGTGAGATTTGCAAAGCCCTCGGGAACCTGCCCTGTAAGTTTATTATTGTCGAGCCGAAGACGTGTTAGCTGTTTCAGGTTTATTAAATTTGCTGGAATTTTTCCTGTAAAGGCATTAGAATAAAGTTCCAATACAGTTAAAGATATTTGACCTAGTAATCCTGGGATCTCCCCTGTAAGGTTGTTTTCTCCCAAGCTAAGATATCGGAGATCCTTCAACTGTCCAAATTGAGTTGGGATGCTTCCATGCAAAGAATTATTTCTCAAGTCAAGATGCATCAGAGACTCCAAGTTTCCAAGAGTTGATGGTAATGGTCCTGTAATTTGATTGACTGCTGCCTCAAAATGTTTCAGAGATTTGCAATTCACAAATATCTCAGGAGAAATTTCACCCGAAATTTGGTTGACACTCATGTTCAGGGCAAAGGTCTGTAACCTTGCGCACAAATTAAAAAGAGATGATGTGATGTTCCCCGTAAAATTATTGTCATTTAGGAGAAGAGCATATGACGCTTGTTCTTTGATCATTTGGTCACCTATCAAAGGAGGAGGAATAGAGCCAGTAAAATTGTTCCCACTGAAATCATGAAGCACTGGCAAATCCTCAGATACAAGAAACCGAAGTGAGCTACTTGCACATGTACCACAATACAATAGAGAAGAATATATGGTGGGAGGATCCAATTCAGATTGTGAAACATTTGATAACCCTTCCTCAAATTGGTTGCCTGGGAATAGAGGCTGCTTGGGGCAGTCAGCATTCACAGCAGTTGTAAAATTTCCTGTTAGTGAATTGTGGCTGACATCAAAATAAATCAGACAGGAAATACGAAGCTCTTGAGGAATCTCACCTGTAAGATGGCTAGAGCTCAAATCAAGGAAAAATAAGTTCTTGCATTGCCCCAAACCTGCAGGAATTTGGCCGGTAAGGAGGTTTTGACCTAAATTAAGGACTTGCAAGTTACAATTATCCCAATTCTCGGGTAAGGGACCATTCAGACTCGTCTTCGGAGCCCATATAATCTGAAGCTGGGGAAGAGTGAAAATGCTGGCTGGAATTCCTTCAAAGTAATTATATTCCCCTTTATCACTATTTGTAAAAAATACACTTGACTGATCCACATCGGTATCATTGCCAGGGTCAAAATTTAGCAAATTAGACAGCACAAGTACCGAAAGCTGGCGGCAATCAGCTAATTCCTTTGGAATCTTACCAGTGAGGCTGTTTCTTGAAACATCTAGAATCTGCAGCATGGAAAGCCTACCAATCTCCGATGGAATGCTTCCTTCTAGAAAATTCGAAAACAAAGCCAAGGACACCAACCGACTGCAATTCATCAATTGTGGAGGGAGTTTATCTGTCAACAAGTTGCCTGAGAGATCAAGGTACTCCAGGAGTTGACAGCTGTTTGCCAGCTCCAATGGAATTGACCCGGAGAACTGATTGAAAGATAATGACAGCGCTTTGAGTTTTGGCAAGCCTCCGAGAAAAACAGGGATGCTTCCATTCAGCCCATTGCCAGCCAAATCCAGTATTTCAAGTATGCGACAGTTCGAGAGCTCCTCGGGCACGGCACGGACAAGTGAATTGTAACCCAGATTCAGGATGCGCAAGAATTTCAAACTGCCCAACTCCGAGGGCAGCTGACCAGTGAAGGAGTTGCCTTGAAGTTCAAGCACTTCCAGAAACGTTAAGTTTCCAATTTCCGAAGGAACATCGCCGGAAAAGGCATTGAAAGGCAGCGACAGAACACGCAATTCACTGAGATGACCAATAGAAGGAGAAAACGTACCAGCAAGCTTGCACGCAACGCGGTCCTGGCCATTGTATCCTTCCCAAGAATTCACCACACTTCCATTCCGAAGGCAAATCATAGAAGAACCCATTAAATCGTTCCCCACAGAATTCGATTCCGGAAGCAGCACTCTGGCAAGAAAACGCTTCGAAGCACTCCCCAAAAACCTAGAACACCGCCCCTTACTGCCTTCACCCAAACCATACTCCGGCGAAAACAAGCTTGCGGATCCGAAATCGGATTGCCCCTTGATGTTGAGCGTCACCACTCGGCGCGAGGACAAATTACAGACAACCCCAGTCCAGGAGCAGGGATCCTCATCGCTCTCATTCCAATTCAGAAAAACACGGAGAGGGTCACTCGTGACGGACCTCTTAAACTCCAGCAGAGCATTGCCATCAGCAGACAGTGAAGAAACTGTACCAACAACCCACAAATACACTAAACAACCCGCGATCAAAACTCCGGAGGCTCCTTCCCTTCTGCAAGCCCGCGGTTTCCCTATTGCATGCATTATTAATTCTCTGAATACTTTCTCGGCCTCACTTTTGCGTTTCCAAAAAGAAAAAAATGATAAATACACACTAAACTCTCCACTGAAAACTCCAAGCCTCACCATGGATGGTCATCAACGGACCTGATAACCCTAAAAACCCTACCATTTTATCGAACATTTCAAAAGAAAATTAAGCAGAAGAAAACCATCTTTCCTTTATCCGGGTAGCTACAGCGGGACACTTACCCATGCATTTTAGGGCACCTGCCTTACAGGTTAGGACGCCGATTCTCCTTCCCGTGTGCAAAAGCACCTCCGCAAAGAATTCCAAAGATAAAAATCTGATTCAGAGGAAAGTTTCAGTGGATCCCAGAAAGAGAAAGAAAATATTCAGATGAATAAATATTAAAGTAAAATCGGTGCCTTTTTTCCTTGTCTTTCCACATACAAGTTGCACTTCAGGATATTTTTTAATGCTTTTCAGGGGTCTTATCATCATATGAGGTGGATATTCTTGACGTGTTATCATGATATGAGGTGGACATTCTCAACGTAAATATGAATATCAAAATGAAAATGAAAAGTTTGGGAAAAAGGATAAACATAGTCTATCAATATGGAAATGAAAACGAAAAGTTTGGGAAAAGGATAAACAATGTCTAAATGTTGTACAAAATGTGGAATTTAAATTGGTTAAGATAAATTATGTTGATAAGAATATTATTCCATTTGATATTTATTTATGGATATTGCATATTTAGTTTTTCATAAGATATTGATGCAATGACACATAATATTTTGTGAATTACACCATGCTATGCACTTTAAATTTTGTGTATGTTTAGAAGCATGTTCCACTGCATATACTCATTTAAAAAATACACATAGAATTAAATTATAAGTTTTAATTACATTAATGAATATAATTTTTATATTTTGTATAGCTTTGGTTGATTCAATGGTAGAGTTAAATTTTGATGATGCATTATGAATTGAAAAAGTTTTTTTATAAGATTAAATGAGTAATTATTTATTTTTTCACAAAACACTTCTTATTTTTTAGTTGGAGTTGGAGACTTATTTCTTCCCAACGCACTCCTAGAATCTACTTGTATCCATTAGGATTGAGTTGGAGTTAATGGAGTTGCATTTTTGAATATGTTATTTTAAGGATCCTCTAGTGTTGGGAATCGAAATTGTAAAAAAAAAATCACTTATTTATTGTTGGATCACAACTCAGTCGACCAAGGAGTAATGATTAGAGTTTAATTTTAATTTATTTGAAGAGGGACAAACAATGACATTGAATTTGAGGTCCTTGGACCAAGGAGTAATGATTAGAGTTTAATTCTAATTTATTCGAAGAGGGACAAACAATGACATTGAATTTGAGGTCCTCATCCTTCAAGTTAAAGAAATCTTGAAGACAAGATTTAAGGAAATCACTTTCAAGGGGTTTAAAGTTCGTCGTTTAAATTTTTAATAATAATGTCGCCTTCTCTTTTATGGGAAGTGGAAAGCTACTTCGAATGGAGTAAACAATCGATCAAGGTATTGGAAGATCATAATTTCATCCATGTAAGAAGAAGGGTCAACCATGTTGTTGACTAGTTGGCTAATCTAGTTGTCACTACAAAAACTAGTCAAGTGTGAGATAACTTGAAGTTTCACGTGGTAGAAAAGTTAGGTTGGGAAGAGGAGTTAGCAAAGTGGTGGGGGCCATCTTTATTGTCCTCTAAAGGGTAATATGATGGAACATGTATTTATGAGTCCTTTTCAAAAAATTCAAACGGTTGGCATCACTCCTTGTAGGACGTCCAAATGAAATCTATTAAGAGAATTAAGTTGCCACCCTAGATAGCCATCATTCAACATTTAAGGAAGAACCTAATTGAGTGAACAACCATGGGATAAGTTAGCTTGCATTGTAAATAACAAAGCTTAGGTTAGGGATCACTTTCATGAGCTAGAAGGGTTGGGCATTCCCTTGGGAAAGGGAATAAAAGGTCTTACTTGAGCTCTACCAAGGGCTTTGAATGGTTTTACATGAGCATAACAAAAATAGGTAAGGTCCTAGTCTTACTTGTGTGGTCTCTACAAAAAGTTGGTCCTAGTTAATCCAGTAAGATTATGGGAATTCAGTAAACCCAATAAGGTCCTAGGCAAGCCAATGAGTGAGGTCCTCGTTAACCCTTCTTTCTAATATGAAGCCAACCCTACATATGATAATTATAAACCCTTACCTAATGAAGTCAATCATATATGTATGTATGTATATGTAAGGAAAACCTCGTGGAAAACCCTCTGAGTACTTCCCCACTATCCATGAATGGTAAATGGGGTAAATCGTCGATCCTAATTATTGAGCATGACCCTAAGGGAATCAAGAGAGTCAAACCTATGACCTCCCCAACTTTAAGGAAGAGATTTCACATCTTACCCATGATCACTTAAACTAACCATTGACTATTAGACCTTGAATAAGGCTAATATATATCCTTTTCTATTTTTGGATTAAAAGGTCTTATCAAGTTTTAGGTCAATCTTAGGGTAGATGAGATCTTCAGCCTTATTCAAGCCCCAATGTCATCAAGTGTGTTCTAACTAAAAAAACATTTGCAATACTTAATTTCATTTAACTCTAAAAACGTTAATGTCCCATTAAAAAGACAACATTTGCCAACAAAAAATGAAACAATTAAAACTCAATGACAAGGGGCTTTGTTGAAATTGAGGGAGTGGTTTACCTTCATGATAATCCCAAAAACGTGTCCAAGAAGAATTTCTTATCATTAGAACCTACCAAACTCACTATTGAAAAGCTACACCATGCAATTTGTGAATTTGATCAATATCTCAAAACTTAAAAAATACAAATTATAAGAAAATAAGATTTTCCACGTAGAAAAATGAAATATCATATACCGAGCCTAACACAATGAGAAGCAAAAGGAGGAAGCAGTGAAGTTAGATATTCAAAATAATATATAAGTGCACATTCATTAAAAATTTGATATATCACGATTTTCAAAAAAAGGTTTTTCATGTGCATTTAATGTTTTAAGTTTATGTGGAAAGGATTGGGTTTGGGAAAAGTAGATGAGACCTAAACGACTCAATGAGTGAGATGGGTATACTTAAATGCTAAGTGCCAACTTTTTGGGCAGCATCTGTTGGAATATTCTTCTATGAGATGATAAGTTATGGAAAGCCTTCACATGTTAGAAAAATATTGTTATTAATTATATATGATTAATTATTTAAAGGAGAGTTGTGTAAATGTATGCTTGTAATAAT
>SNQJ01S0023918.1:119742-134088 GCA_010110895.2 Picea sitchensis
AGGAGGTGAAGCTTCCCGAATTGCCTGCCGTCGACGCCTTCTAACTAGAGTCACTGCACTCTGGAATTCCCTGTGTCTTTTCCTTCTCGCGGCGGCGGCATACCAGCCAGCCCCTCTATGCGGTTTCCCCCTTAGACGCGGCATAGCTGGAACGGAGAGGAGAGCTAAGTCGCCTCGCTGCGCAGAGAACTGTTCAAACAGAATGAAGCCCTCGAGAAGGTTGATGAACCAATAAATCTCAATAAACTCCATTAATGCTACGAGCTTAATGCTCTGTCTGTTCGAACCTATGGCGCTCGTGCTGAAAGGCTTCATGCTACGGAGATGGAAGGAGTTGACGCGCACTATGGATCGCGGAGTGTGTGGGGAGGACAGTTAATAAAGGCCCCCCGCCTCCCCTCGCCACCTCCCCTTGCCACCTCGCCTCATCGTCCTGGACACATGTCACCCCATCCGGGGTGTAAACATCATCAACATTACTATATATAAGTTAGTTAAACAAAATATAAAATTAATTATTTATTACTAGTTAAATAAAATATAAAATTAATTATAAAATAAAATAATGATAAAATACAAAAATAAAATAATAATAATAACAATAATTTATTTTTAAGGTCACGGCTAAGCCACCCCAAATTGGTGTATGAGACCCCCTTGTTTGTGGGACAAGGGACCCCCCTCCGCCCAACGATTTGACTAGTAAAGTCTACGAAGGTATACATTACCTAACCCCCTTCTGGATTTGAACTTGTGACCTCTTAAGAGGAAATACATGTTCTTAACCATTAGGCTCACTCAAACTGTATATTTAAAAGATATAAAATTGAACTCTTCAAATGAAATGGATTTAAAAAAAATAGTGATTTAAAAATTATAAATAACGATTAATAATATATTTAATCAAATCCAATATTTAAAAACTAAGTTGTAAACGTTGAGGGGACAAGAAATTAGTGGGGCTTACGTGAAGGAAAGGAAGAGTGGTGTTTTCAAAATCCATGATAAACTCTTCAAGTAAGAGAGGATTTTGTTGAGATTATCTACATTCATAATTGTCATTATCATAATAATTTAACATTTAAGTTTAAGGAGAGATGAAATTTTGGACTTATTTTTAAAATTCTTTATTTTAAAAAAGGTTAACATCAATGTGGAATAAAGGGAAATTTATTGTATTATTTTTGGTTTGTTTGTAAAGTTTTTTTTTAAATGAAAAGGTAGAGTTTTTAATAAGCATTTTGATTGTAACATTTTTGGTTTGTTTGGGTTTGTTTGTAAAGTTTTTTTTTTAAATGAAAAGATAGACTTTTTAATAAGCATTTTGATGTTAATAATATTTTGTTTATATATTATAATGATGATGTCCTTTTCTTTTTCTTTTTAATTTTATTCATGATATGTCGTCGTCACCGACTTTTGATCTATTAAATCTTGTGGGAGAAAAGTTAACTAATGTGTTTTTATCACATTACTATATTGTTTTTACAATCAAATCAAATAAGTTGAAGGAATCTTATTTAATTATTTTAGTTGGTATATTATAAATATTATTGGTGTGATAAATGTTTTGAAATTTTACAAGTTTGTGACTATTTATTTTTATTTTTTAATATTTGTTTTTGAAATTAATAATTATAGAAAAGATTTGATTAAGTTTGTAACTGTTTATTTTTATTTTTGTAATATTTGTTTTTGAAATTAATAATTATGGAAAAGATTTGATTTTTTAACTTAAGATTATTGGGTTTATTGTATTGTAGTAAATTGTAACACCCTTCTCAGTGTTAACCTCATAAGAACACTATTACATAAAAATGCGATCAAAACCACCTTTGCAAAAATGTGTATAGTTGCATCACAAGCATAAAACACTATTACATAAAAATGCGATCAAAACCACCTTTGCAAAATGTGTATAGTTGCATCACAAGCATAAAGGTACTAGTTAAAGTTTTGTGTGTATAAAAAACTATTCAGTTATGTACTTAGAGAATGTCTTACACAATTAATTTAATTTTGATGGTTTTGAATCCTAAAAGCTTAGTTAGAATTCTCTACTAAGAACTATTCATCTACCTCTATTTCATCACTCACTTATATAATTAATTTAAATTTCCCATACATACATGCACACAAAACTACTTAGCAAGAAACTATAAATATTATATTTTATAAACTACTTAACAGGAAACTATAAATATTATATTTTATAATTATTGAGTTATTTTAATATCATTGATATATTAAATATTGTAATGAGATCTATGAATTCTTATCGTGCCATGTCAATGTCTAGCAAAAGATTATCAAATATTTAGTGACAATGGTAAAAGTATATAATATTCCTTTATTTATTTTAAATTCTAAGAATAATATTTTTATACATTACATTCACGAGCTTACATATTTGTAAATTTATTTCATTCTACAAAATAGTTTAATTTAAACAACTTGAATATGATCGATTAAACAACTTTGAATACGATCAGTTAATAATAGGAGAAGTTGCTTGGTAGATATGAGCATGCGCGTCATATGATTGTAATGTAGGAAATATAGATATGTGGCGATGCTTAATGAATGATGGGCTATGGCACATGATTGTTCTGGAAAAATATATCTAGCTTCACATGGTGCAATCCTGGCTAAGGAAACCTTACACAAGTATCTCAAGAGCTTCAAGTTCATGGTGGTGTCTCAATAAAGTGCTTCAGGTGATGGCACATTGGACTGTCTAGAAATCGGGCTCAAGAATTTCCATTTGTCTTGGGGAAGACACAGTTATGAGATTGGGAACTCGAGCTTTCTTTTCTAGTGGGATCTTAAGCTCTTTAAGGCAACGGGGCCTCCACTTCCTATTCCAATCGGTAAACAGGGACGACCAACGAGCATTTGTTAACCAATGGAAATCGGTTAGGTAGTTCGGCTTGATTGGTAGGGAGGTTGTCGAATGGGAGGGTTACTGTAAAGATTTAGCTCATGAAGGTATTAAGATCACAGATTCTCCAGATGAGCTTGTAGATTTTAACCTTGTACAATATTTACTGCAAACAAATTTTTAGTAAAAGAACAAAAAATAGACAATGGCAAATACAAACATTACACGAAGATTTTTCCCCTGGGAACACAAAACCGAGAAAAACAACATATTCTATATTCATTCATAGTAATCCATTGTTTACAATACAATCTACATATAGGAGCCAGTGGCATCCAAAACCCTAACCCAATGACCTAGATTAGTCAACAACCTTAATTCCTTAACCGGAAATAGAAAACCATCGGCAAAAACCATGTGCCAAAAAACTGCCCAATAATGGACACAAAAATCGAGGCAGCACGAAAAACGAGGCAAAAATGTGACATGTTTCTCGAGGGAACACAATTTTCTCGAGGACGCTGCCCTTGAACCCTCGTGTGGGGGGCTATCGCCCCCTCAAACCCCCCTGTGCGTCCACCACAATGTAGACGCTACTACTCGTGCAGAGAATATAACACATACCCAACATTCTCTCACTTGTTGTTTTCTTTGCATATAGGGGGTTACAGGGTTACATAGTCAACAATCTAGGGCATCAATGCCCATGGATCCTCTACACCAAGATAAATTCTCAGTGCTCATAGATTTTGTTAATGAATCTACAACATTCTTCAAAGTGTCCACCTTCATCAACAACACTTTCTTTTCTTCAATCATGTCTCTCACAAAGTGATATTGAATATCAATATGCTTTGTCTTTGAATGATAAGTCGGGTTCTTCGCCAGAAAAATTGCACTCTGACTATCACAATATATCCTTACAGCTTGTTGTACCAACCCAATACTTGAACACAATCTTTGTAACCATACTATTTCCTTACTTGCATGAGTGGTTGCCATGTGTTCAACTTTTGTAGTTGAAAGTGCCACTACAACTCGTCTTTTGCTCATCCAACTTATTACTCCTCCAAACAGGTTAAACACATACTCACTTGTAGATCTCCTACGATCCAGATCTCCAGCCCAGTCTGCATCCAAAAATCCATGTATATCCAACACTCTGTCCAATCCCGGTCTTCCTTGGTAGCACAATCCATAATTAGCAGTGCCATGCAAATACCTGAAAACCTTTTTTACTGTTGTCCAATGATCCTTCCCTGGTTTTGACATATACCTGCTCAAAACTCCCACTGCATGTACAATGTTCGATCTAGTACAGACCATTACATACATCAAACTGCCAATTGCACTCGCATATGGAACACTGGACATGTCTTCCTCTTCCCGTGTCTTGGGACACTGATCCGCAGATAACTTTACACCAACATGAATAGGAACCTTGACCAGTTTACATTCCTACATATTAAACCTCTGCAATATTGTCTCGACATATTTTCTCTGATTTAACCAGAGTTTCCTCTTTTTTTGATCTCTTTTAATTTCCATGCCTAAAATGAAATTTGAAGCACTGAGATCCTGCATGTCAAATTTAGAGGACAACTGAGTTTTCACATCTTCGATAATCTCTTTGTTGTTTTCTATCAATAACATGTCATCCACATAGAAGACAAAATAAATCAAATGATCACCAATTAATTTAAAATACACACAATGATCCTCTTTGCTTCTTGTGAAGCCAAGTTCCAGCATATAAGTATCAAATTTTTTATACCACATCCTTGGTGATTGTTTTAAAACATACATGGACTTTTTCAGCTTGCATACCAACTCCTTCTTCCCCTTCACAACAAATCCTTCTGGCTGCTTCATATAGATTTCTTCTTCCAGATCCCCATGTAGGAATGTTGTCTTCACATCCATCTGTTCTACTTCAAAATCAAATGCAACAACAATAGATAACATAAATCTTATAGAGGTTAACTTGGCAACAGAAGAAAAAATATCACCAAAATCAATTCCCTCAACCTGGGAATAACCTTTGCTACTAACCGAGCTTTGTATTTCTCCACTTTTCCTTCTGCATTCAACTTCTTTTTAAATACCCATTTGCTTCCAATGGGATTTCTTCTAGTCGGAAACTCCACTAGATCCCAAGCCTCATTCTTATCCAAGGCTACCATTTCTTCGTCCATGGCCTTTTTCCAGAGATTTCCATCCTCTAAATCCACTACCTCCCTGACAGTTCTAGGATCATCATCTGTAATAGACAAAGACAAATTTGAACGAAAATTAGATGGAGTATACATTTCTGGTAGCCTTCTTTCTCGAACCGATCTCCTAAATACTAGAGTATGAGGATCTTCTTCTTCTGATTCCTATTCTTCTATAGAGTCCGATTCATTATCCTTTAAATCAAACTTTATTTTCTCTGGTTCTTCCTTACTTGGTAGGAATTCTTGTTTAACAATATCCTTCATTTCTCTAAATAACACATCTCGGCTATACACTACTTTCTTAGTTTCTGGGTTCCAAAGCTTATAACCTTTGAGACCATCTTTATATCCAATAAAGATATACTTTTCAGCCTTCTTATCTAGCTTACTTTTGTTTTCCTTTGGAACATGAACATATGCATCACAACCAAATACCTTGAGATGTGTGAGAGAAGGTTTCTTACCAATCCATACCTCTTGTGGACTCTTGTCATCCAATGCTAATGAGAGTGATTTGTTGACCAGGTAACATGCAGTATCCACTGCCTCTGCCCAAAATTCTTTCCCTAACCTGACACCACTAAGCGTGCACCTTGCTTTTTCCATCAACGTCTTGTTCATCCTTTCAACAACTCCATTCTGCTGAGGTGTATATGGAGTAGTCTTATGCCTTGCTATACCACACTTCTTACAGAATTATTCAAATTCATTCCCACATAACTCTCCGCCATTATTTGTCCTCAACACCTTAATTATTTTCTCTGTTTGATTCTCAACAAGAGCCTTAAACTCTTTAAACTTGTCAAAGACTTCAGATTTCTTCCTGAGGAAATATATCCAAGTATTCCTCGAGAAGTCATCTATAAATGAGACATAGTACACATATTTTCCCAATGATGGGACCGACATAGGTCAAAAAGCGTCACTGTGAACTAGCTGTAAAATTCCTTCTGCCCTTGTTGCACCAGAGGGGAATCTTACCCAATTCTGCTTCCCATATACACAATGTTCGCAAAAATCAAAATCCAGAGAGTAGTTAGACATACCTTCAAGCATACCTTTACTGTGCAGTAGTCGAAGACCCTTCTCTCCAATATGCCCCAGTCTTTGATGCCACATCATAACCTTTTCTCCAGAGATTGTAGGAGTTCTTTCTTCTTCAACTCCAATATCAGGAAAAATGGAACTATTACACCCATCACTAATAGTGCTTCCTTGCAACTTATACAGAGTTCCAAACCAAACTCCCTTCAACGACACCATTGCTCCTCGAACCATCCTGCAGGTTTCCTTTTCAAATATTGTTTTTACCCCTGCATCGTCCATTTTGCTTACATAAATCAAATTTCTGGCCAATCCTGGGATGCACCAGGTAGTGTTCTAATCCTTCAATCTATAAGCCTCAACTTGACTTTTCCTTGACCTATGACTCTGGTTTTCGAGTCATAAACTAGGTAAAAATTACCTCCATCACACCTTTCATATTCACAGAACCACTCCCTATGGGGATTCATATGAAAGGATGCACCTGAGTCAACCAACCATGCCTCATGATCTGCATGTGTGCTTGAAGAAACCAAGTACACATCCCCTCCTTCTTCCTTGGAGGTATTTTCTTCTGTAAAAGGAGATTCTCAGATCCCTTCTTTTTATCAACTTTGGATCTACACTGATTATTGTAGTGCCCTTCTTTTCCACATCTCCAACATACCTTTACAAACTTTCTGGGAGATTTATATCTACCCTTAGACTTAGATCTCCCACTTGAGAAATTAGATCTATTTCTTTCCTAGGAGCGTCCTCTTGCAAATAATGTGTCTGTGCTCTATCCTTCCATATTCTTCTGTCTAATCTCCTCCGACAACAAGGATGAGACCACTTCATCAAACTCCAAGGAAGTTGTATTACTACCTATGGCCACAACCAGACTATCCCACGAGTCTGGTAAAGAACACAGTAAACTAATACATTTATCTTCATCTGAAATTTTAATCTCAACAGATACTAACTGACTTACCACAGTATTGAAGGCATTCAAATGCTCTGCCACAAAGTCTCCATCTCTCATCCTCAGGTTATACAACTTCTTTCTCAGGAATAATTTATTTACCAGGGACTTAGACTGATACAACTTCCCCAACTTATCCCATAAATCCTTGGTTGTAGCTTCCTCTGACACATTCAGTAATACTGAATCCGAGAGACACAATCGGATTGTGCTCTTCGCCTTCCAATCCAAAATTTTCCAGTCATCTGTTGAAGTTCCTGTAGGTGCAGTACCTGGATATACCACGATCCACTGATCTCTGTCCACCAACAAATCTTTCATCTTGAGCTTCCACAGCTCAAAAATTTGCCCATTAAACTTCTCGATCTCCATTTTCGAATTGCTCGCCATTTCTTTTCACCTGAAAAATCAATACCACAGATCTCCCATTGTAACAAGGCTTATCCCAGTCCTGAGACAAACCCTTGATCACAAAGGTGTCCCCCTGAAGCCAACAAAACTCTGATACCAGATGTAGATTTTAACCTTGTACAATATTTACTGCAAACAAATTTTCAGTAAAAGAACAGAAAAAATGCAATGGCAAATACAAACATTACACAGAGATATTTCCCCTGAAAACCCAAAACCGGGAAAACTAGCATATTCTATATTCATTCATGGTAATACATTGTGTACAATACAATATACATATAGGAGCCAACGACATCCAAAACCCTAACCCAATGACTTGGATTAGTCAACAACCCTAATTCCTTAACCAGAAATAAAAAACCATCGGCAAAAACCATGTGTCGAAAAACCACCCAACAATGGACATGAAAATCGAGGCAACACGAAAAATGAGGCAAAAATTTGACACGTGAAAATAATATAACACATACTCAATAGAGCTTTTATGGAATGGGACTCCACCCTCGAGGGATTTGACAAAAAACAAGGCATATGATGCCATTGCCACAAAAATATGGCCAAGAAGTACAAAATGGTGGCACACTTCTCTTTGGCTTTGGGAGTTGATACTTTAGTTGAAACTGTTCACCTGACTGTTGATGGAGAACAAGGTTCTCACATGGGAAAACTTACAAAGGAGAGGGTGGCAGGGGCCAAGCTTATGTGTACTCTGTAGGAATGATATCAATTTGACCCACCATCTATGGACACACTTCTTGTTCACTCAACAAGTTTGGATAGGGGTGCCGACAACTCATAAGATAAACACAAGTTGGCCTCTAGGGTACTTACATGAGTCGTTCAAGGTCTGAAGTCAAAAGAAACAATAATGGAAGATGCTTCCATCTATTATCAGTTGGAATATTTGGATGGAAAGGAACTTAGTTCTCTTTAAAGGAAGACAAGCCTCCGCAACTGTGGTGATCTTAAAAACCTTGGGATGGACCCGAATTACAAAGAAGATGATACCGCCTACCTTAAAACTAAAACAACCACCCACGATTTCCTTTATTAGACATATTGGTTGATTTGATGGGGCTGTGCAAGGATAGGGACAATTTAGCGGAGCAGGCGGAGTTATCAGAGTAACTAGTCTTACTAGTTATAAATGGATGCTCAATTGTGGGGCAGGCACAAACAATAGGGCAGAGCTCTTAGGACTTCGGGCCATGCTCACCTTGTCCATCCGTCTACACATCTATGACTTAAAGGTGGTTGGAGACTCAAAACTAGTTATAGATTGGCTGAACAATCAAGTCGACCTCCAGGCCATGGGATTTCATTTTTGGAAGATGCAGATTGAGTCTCTCATTTTGGATTTCTCTACCATTGATTTTATACATTCCTTCAGAGAATTCAATCAGGAGGAAGACAGACTCTCAAAACATGCTTTGGGTCTCCAGGAAGGGATGTTGAATTTTTATCGAGTGGAGGATGGACGAGAAGGCCCACATCGGTTCCTCTCACTCTTCTGAGTCTCTTTGCTGCTTGTAGGATTCCCTGATGCACATGATTCAATTACTTGCAGGAGGAGGATTTAGGAAGTGTGTTGCGGTCACCATTTGTCTTTTTTCTGGCTAGATAAAGTCTCTTTCTGAAGTGGCCACTGATTAGATGGATATAAGTCTATTTTCTACGTTGGAGAAAGACCTGTCTTCCCCTCTTGGGTTTTCTACCCACTTTTTCCAAAGTGTTGAGAAGACAAGTAGGTTAAATGTTGTTTTCTGGTCTGTTGTTTTTGCTGTTTTCTGGTGTGAATGGGCTGTGATGTCTCCAGCTTGAGAATATTTTTGTAACTGAGAGGTTACTCTTTTATATACTTTAATATAAAATTTGAAAATTTCTTTTGGAAAAAAAAATGTAGGCAATATAGATGTTATCTAAGATTTTAGTGCATAACACTATAATGTAGGCCGTATGGATGCTATCTAAGATTTGAGTGCATAACACTATAATGTAGGTCGTATGGATGCTATCTCAAATATGAGTGCATACAAAATTTGTGGATAATAATAGAGGTTTATATCTTTATATCAATGAAAAAAAATAACACTTGAATGAGTNTCCAGCTTGAGAATATTTTTGTAACTGAGAGGTTACTCTTTTATATACTTTAATATAAAATTTGAAAATTTCTTTTGGAAAAAAAAATGTAGGCAATATAGATGTTATCTAAGATTTTAGTGCATAACACTATAATGTAGGCCATATGGATGCTATCTAAGATTTGAGTGCATAACACTATAATGTAGGTCGTATGGATGCTATCTCNTCAACAAGAAAGAAAGTGATTTGTCTTGCTGACCGTGGTCTGATCAGATAGTTCACAAGAATATGGCCTTCCCCCAAAATGGTTTCAATATAGATGGAGAAGAATTGGAAACCTCTTATCAGAGGCTCTTTGAACCATTTTTTCTGCGGAAGAGGGTTTTTTGCTTTCCTCTTCGAGTTTAAAGAAGACATAGATCTGATATTTAGAAGTGACCCTTATTTTTTGGTGGCCAAAGGGTTGTGTCTCAATAAATGGAATCTAGACTTTAGTCTTGAGAATGATGTACCNGGGCAACGACCCCCTTCAGATGAGGATGCCTTAGTTTTTCAATCTTTGGTTGCAACTTGAGTTAAATCCTCCAAACCCCCCTCTTCCAAATTTGTCAAGAAGTTGGATGAGATGCCCAAGGTTTTTCTTCCACCGTCATCAACAAGAAAGAAAGTGATTTGTCTTGCTGACCGTGGTCTGATCAGATAGTTCACAAGAATATGGCCTTCCCCCAAAATGGTTTCAATATAGATGGAGAAGAATTGGAAACCTCTTATCAGAGGCTCTTTGAACCATTTTTTTTGCGGAAGAGGGTTTTTTGCTTTCCTCTTCGAGTTTAAAGAAGACATAGATCTGATATTTAGAAGTGACCCTTATTTTTTGGTGGCCAAAGGGTTGTGTCTCAATAAATGGAATCTAGACTTTAGTCTTGAGAATGATGTACCATCGGCCATTCCAGCGTGGGTTCAAATCCCCCATCTTACTCTCCATTGTCAGAGTGATGATGCTCTTCACTGCATTGGGAATTTGATTGGAATATTCATCGATCGGGTTGAGCCAAAGGAGAATATGTTCTTTTATGCAATAATTTGTGTCGAAGTATATCTTGAAAAGGGAATCCCTGAAGCAGTGTTCATCTCTTTGGACAACTGGTAGCATGTGCAACAACTCGAATATGAGCAGTTTCCATTTAAGTGCAAAAAATTGTCACGAATACGGGAATTTCGCCAAAAATTACAAGAAGGTGGAGGAATCTCCAGTTCTTGGCACAAACAAGGAAGATCAGTAGCACGCAGTTTCAAGAAAGTTCATTTTTTGGGGTAATAGGGTTCTTCCTCCCCCCATCTCCTCAACGGGTCCTTCCCATGGTGGATCATAGTCTAATGCTAAAAACCCAGAAGCACAACAACATGCAACAAAACCTCAAACAAAGAATAGCCTTGAAATCCTCTCTAACCTCACAGATTCCAGTGAAGAAATTGCTCTAGTTGCACCTAACGATGCCCCACTCATCTAGGAGCTTCCTTCAGTCTAAGTGGACCTTGGGTTACCTTAAAATTGAGCTGCAATACCCATGATTCAACGTGAGGATAAAATAGTGTGTTTTTCTGACCTAGAGAAAGACAAAGCTTTTCTTTTTGGGTCACGACTTGATGAGGTGGAGATGTTTAGAGATGCATGATTCACATTTCTCGAGTTGAAATACCTATCAGAAAGAGAGAACATCAGAGACGATGATATAGAGGATAGAGCCTCAAAAGAAAACTTTTCTAGAAGATCGAGCATGAAGGCAACACAAATGGTTTGTGAAGAACAAGTGAATAAATAAATAATTGATCCTAACAAACAATCCCTAAGATGATGAGAGTGTTGGTTCATTTCACGCTTGTGCGGGTCCTTCTTAACACTAGGGGGTTAAGACCTAGGGTTCGTCCAGAGTTGACCAACAAAACCCCCAAAGCATCAACATATCAATCTTCAGTCAAGGCTCAAGAAGGTCTCACCCGAGACATTATGAGGATCACAAAGACCATCTAGTCTTGTGTCGGGGATGAAGGGCTAAACCCAGAGAGATCCATCTGGGTTGAAATTCATATAATGTATTGCAAGTTACTTTAACAAATGACAAAACATAACATAAACCACACATTCATTTAGACACATAATTGACACATCATAGATTCAGAATCAATGCAACTTTATTATCATCGTCATTCCATCATTCACAAACATACATTAAGCAAATTACATATCAACAACAAAAAAGGCTCATATTCCCTCAGATAATTCCCTAGATTTACAATACATTGCACCATGCACATACTTTTAAACCTTAGACATATGATAGACTCAAAATTACAACCAGAGACATTACAATACTACAGAGGCTCAAATCGAGCCAATGGACTAGTCTTTTAACAATGGACAATTAGCAGTAACCCAGTGAATCAACCCTTTCTTTGTCATCCTTGATCTCAGTTATATCTTTCTCATCTCTGACACTCTATCTCTTTCAATTATATTCCACTTTCTCTACTAACTAATAGTCTCGCATGCTTCTGTCACTTGCTTGCATTCCACATAGCCTTTCTAGAATCAGAGCAATCTTAACTACTTTTCTAGCTCATATCCTTTATGCTCCATGTTCCCTTATGCTACTGGTAGTAATTATTTGGGGATATTTCCTGAATATTTTTTTCCTATTTCTGACATGCATCTTCTTGATTTCTGGCGCGCATTGGTAGAATTGGACTTGGCATGCATTGGTAGAACTAGACTTGGCATGCATTGGTATAAATGGACTTGGCACGCATTAACAAAACTTGTCAAAACTTGATCAGATGCACACTTCTTGTCATTCCTTATGCATCTGCTTAGGTGCACTTAAAAATGGAATGGGAGCGCACAACTTCGTTTGTGCGCGTGCGCGATACTTACCCAAAAATTTGGGTGCCAACATGCCCCCACCACTATTATTTGGCTCGTCCTCATGCCAAATTCCTCAAAGAAGAACTGTTTTGATAGTTGAGTAAGAGAAAATCATCATTGATGGACCAAAGCATCAAACCAAGCTGTGGTTGCAGTTGGGTTTGAGTAAGAGCAAATCATTTGTCCAGGTTGTAGTTGCAACCTAACACAAGTCCTGGAATGAGTTGAGCAAGCCCTAAGGTAAACGATGGTTGTGGGATTCATTTGGAAAGATGATCGACTCTTTCCCTTGTTGGTGTCTATGGTGATGAATGAGAGATCTCTTTAAAGCACACCATCCAGAGACTGACCTCTGAACTGAAATTAAGTGAAGTTGCTAGAACTTCGCCCAGTTACTCATGGAACTACAAGAAGTAGATCTCGAGGAAGAGTTCCATCAAGATAAAACATCATCCTCTTCTTGTCTTTTTTTTTTTTTCTGGCAATATAAGACAAAATATGATGACCTTCTAGCTCGGTGGAATGAAGAGCCTGCAACATTGGGCTCTCTCCTTCAAAAAAAGGTGATTATCCATGGCAACAAGAAAACCAACTTCAAGCTTAGAGAGATGGCAGATTGCTACAACTTCAAAGCACAATTCAAGGAACCGTGAGGACTGAGGCAATATCTTGATATAAAACAAGAGAGTGGGGCCTCTTCCTAGCAATTGATGACGAAATGTCAATCTATGTGAAAAATTGACTTTGGGTTCTTGGGTTGCCTAACCGAACTGGGAATCACACGTCCTGGAATTTCTGTGAAGCTAGGCCATGATAGGGGACCTGAACTGAGGGGTGGTAAAATCAGTGGAAAGATAACAATGGGCCATGAGAAGTCGGGGATGTGGGTGGCAGGTAGGGGCAAGAGAAAATGGGACGTGGAGAATTTCTCTGATGACAACATGGGAGGAAGTGGATATATATAGAATGGAAAATGGTTGGAGGGGTCATCCAGAATGAGACAAAGAACTTGCCAATGAAATCGATTAGGGAATAAGTATAGATTCCCGATGGAACCCCATATATGAAGAGATAATGGTTCATATTCGTCGTACTAATATGTGCCTTTTGGAATGTGGCATCATATTTTCTTACATGCCAAGTCTATGGGTGATCTCTCTAAATTGGATTGCTTGACCCTTCAGTGTAATGTAGCGACATGTAGCTAAGCTCAGTGTCGTGTGAATCCCCTGCCAGAACTAATACTTTGAACGTAGGCCATAACTTCGACCCAACTTGGAAATCCTGGGAATTTGCAAAACTATCAATCCATCTAATATGCATGTGTGAATGGAGTGTATGTTGTGTTTCCAAAAAGGAAAATTATGCCAAATATATACTCTTCTATCTATTCTACATCCTATGTTAACCCTACTCTACTGAACTTCAGGGGCCAGAATGGGAGCTAAGTGATGGATGACCCCTGCAGGCTATAGTACACCTTCAACTAGCTGCCATTAATAAGTCCTTTGAGCGGATGTCCCTGTAATGTAGCCAGCTTGGCGGCACTGGCCTCACTGAGGTAGACCAACTAGAAAGGACCCAACCAATGCATACTGTTAGGCGGAAATATTGTCGTTTAATTCCGTTGTAGTATTTGCCCAACCATTTAATTTGTCAATCCGAGGTTCATAGGATTACGAAGCACATGCACTATATATGCAGGACTGAAGTAGAAGTAATCTAATCTAAATTGTTGAAATGAAACTAATCTAGGAAAGCAGGAAACATTAATCTAGGAAAGAAGGAAATTGCATAAAGGAAAAGCAATACAACATGT
>SNQJ01S0023918.1:140924-153364 GCA_010110895.2 Picea sitchensis
TCACAAATTCCTTTTAAATACTAAAATGAATAAAGTGGATAACAATAAGGTGAAACCCAAGTATATTTATGGAAATGATATCATGAAAGGTTAATGGGGCGATGAAATGTGAAGAAGGATGACGGGAAAGGTGGATGAGAATATGACATTTTTGAGCCCCAACACATACATAACTTGCTAGGGTGTTGTAAATATTTGTTATCATACAACAAGACCAACAATCCAATTTCTAGCCGATGTTGTGATCATGCCATGCTTTATGTCTCTTCTTTTCGACCGTTTGGTTGAATCCTTCTACTAGGCTATCCTCCTCGAGCTCCATGAGCTCATCCAAACTGGGTTGAAGTGATTGAGTATGTGTCATTTGGGTAGCCATAGAAATCCTTAAGTTGGGAACCATAAACTCTAACGGAAAGACTGTGTCTTTGTCATAGACCAATAGGAAAGGAGTGTGTTTTGTCAGCCTCTTGCAGGTTGTTCGATATGCCAATAATACTGCGGGGATCCTCTAGTCCCAATCATTACATTGCACATTACAAACTTTGGTTAAGGCATGTTCTAAAATTTTATTGAAAGCTTCAACCATATTATTTGCTTGGGGATGATAATAATAATAATTCATGGATGATTTCAGGGGCTAAATTTCGCTCATGGGCTAGTTTTCCATGTTTTTTCTCAAAAAAAGATTCGTTATTCTAAAAATGATTCACCCAAATTTTATAGGATAAAATTATTTTACCTCAAAAATCGCCAAAATTTTATACAAACTATATAAAATCCTTAGAAATTTTAATATTTTTACAAAAGTATCGCCAAACATTTATAGTTGGTATATGAAGTATTAGTAAGATTCGCTAAGGTTTCTATATTTTGAAATAAATTTCCATCCTTAAAATCATCCATAGATGATATTGAGTGCTCTTTTGGTGATGCATCATGAACTCCTGAGTGAGTTCCTAAATGGTCTCATTTAGAAAATGTGAGCCCTGGTCGCTCATTATCACCCTTGGACAACCAAATATGGTAATAACATTCTCAAAAGTGAATCACGTCTCTATTTCTGCTATGAAATCCTTAACCGCTGTGGCTTCGTCCCATCTCGTTAGATATTCAGTGGCTGTAATAATGTAGTGCACATCTGTTCGTCACACGAGAGGATTGATTAGGCCCAAAAAATTAATAGCCCACTTTTCAAATGGTTCCAATGCTATGAATGGAAATAGAGGGAGCTCATCCCTTCAGAAAGGATTTCCAATCTGTTGACATACGTCACAACATTTACAATATTGCTTGGCATTTGCAAAGAATGAGGGCCACCAAATCCTTGTGCACAGAACTTTTTGCATTGTGCCCTCTTGCAATACCCTCATGTGCTTCATAAAAAATGGGATCCCATTAATGCTCTAATGCACACTTGCATAGGATGCCATCCACTCCCAACTTATACAATTGTTTGACGATCAACTGATAATCTGCGCTACGGGTCACCAATTGACGACACTAATCCGGGGTATGCCCCGTTGAAGCTTGTCTTGACGTGAGAAATTCAATGATCTTGGCTAATTGATTAGGAAATGATTTGATGCGGAAGAGTTGTGCATCTCGAAGTTCATCATCTAAGCTATGACTAGCCTCACTAGTCTCAATCCATGACATATGATTTGGGCCAACACTGTATTTTCTCGGGTTGACCACAACTTCGAAGTCAAACTCTTGAAAGAGAAACAACCAATGACATATTCTTCCTCCCAAGACCAAATTGTTGACAAAATACTTGAGCGTGGAGTGGTCTGTAAAGAATTTGAAATGGGTCCCCAACAAGTAATGGCGAAACTTTTGTAAGGCCCTTGTGCTCAGTGGTTGTATAGTTTTTTTCGACATCAGAAAAATTGCGACTAGCAAAATAGACTGGATGGTCAATGTTACCTTCGCTTGGCTGTAGATGCACTTCTTCAAATTTAATGAAATTTGGAGCTGGTGACATCAATCCAACATCAACTAAAGGGATTTCATGTGTTCTTTCAACAAACTGAACATTGTAGTTGTCCAAGTAAACCTCCAAAAACTTGTGGATGAACTCCTTGAAGGAGACAACCACTATTCGGGAAAAAACTGCAACAACATTCTTTAGTCCAAATGGCATCATAGTGTAAGTGAATGACCCCCATTCCGTCCCAGAGGTGGTTTTTTTTTTATCCTCCTCCACGATTTGAACTTGATGATACCTCAAAAAACCATCGGTAAAAGAGTAGGCTTCCTGTCCTCCAATGTATTCTAGCACCTCATCGGTGAAAGGGGTAGGGAAAGGGTCATGCATGCAGGATGCATTGAGACTCTTTAGATATACACAGATTCAAATATCACCGAGATATTTTGGTTGCACCACCATGGGGCTTATCCAATCTGACTGCTCCACAGGTACAATAATTCCAACATCCAACATCCGATCCAACTCCTTGTGCACTTTTTCCTTATATTTGGGATTTAATCGATAAGGCCTCCTCTTGACCTGTTTGGCATCCAGATTAAGCTAAATTTTCATAACCTCGAACAATACTAAAATTCCCTTCATTTATAAGAAGTTGTGTGGAAACAAGTCCTCATTATCCTTGAGTATGTCAACAACTTGAGTGATAGTCTCCTTATCCCAATAATCTCCAATGATGTCCATTTTGGGCGCTTCCTTAGTGCCAATATTATGTTTCTTTTTCTTAATCGAACGACCATAGTCCGACACATCCATCTCCTCCACCTTTCCCTTCAACACACACTCACCCTTAGATTGTTTGATCCATATTCCCCCTGGGTCATCATCATCAATATTATCAACATCGACCTTCCAACAATGGACAACCTCTTTCATTTTTGATACTAGTCGATGATATGATCATACTACCCTTGGTGTGGCTTCCTTTGGCTAATGATTAAATATAAAGTTATTAATCTAGAGGAGGGCCTCTCTTTGAGCCAAATCTTTTGGTGTGAAGTGGAACGTTAAGAAAAACTGTGAACTTACATGGGTCCAATATACCGTTTTCCTCCTGAGCTCCTCCTGAATATACCAACTCCTAGGAACCATATCCATAGTATGAACAAACTGATGGACCCATTGGGTTCGAGGAATATTCTGGATGTCCAACGTCATTAAAAAAAATAAATTTGTTCATGAGGATCTTCAATGCCCTTGTAATCGTTGTCCAATTAGAATTCAAATATGGGTTGGAACCAAACTTTTATCAACTTAGCCACCTGCGCCCAATCTTGGATATTCGTGCGGTGCGTCTCCCACCACTGCGCAGGTGTCCCCCGTACCAGAACAACCATGGTCTGGACCCTCCGTTCAACTAGAACGATCCTCTTCATCTGTACTAAGAATTCCTCTACCAGCCCTGTTCCATCAAATCGTGGTGCATCACAGAGATCAGAGCCAATCCAACATACTACTTTAGTGATTCTTGCACATTGTAGAGTAGAGATTTCATACATCTTCTACTTCCACCTCTCCATGGCATATTCATAATTAGTGTCATAGGACTTCATGATTCACCAAATCAACTCTCCATTAATGGTTGGATTGATATAATCCTATCTGCACTCGATGATCTTGTATATGTTCTCAATAACAAAGGTCCACACATCCTTATCCACCGACTCATTGTATCTGTCCCTTTCATTAGGATCCATAGGTGAGATCACACGTAAGGTGTCTGTCTCAAATGACATCCACCTCTTCTTAAACTTCAACATTGCATTGTTGTTGAAGGCCCAATCAATGCCAAGTAGTGTAGGATAGGGATTAGAGTAATGCATAATATCTATGACTTCAAAGTCAGCCTTTGTGTTCATCCCTTCTAGATTTACCTCAATTTGCTCCAGTTGGCCTATAAGGTAGATCCTATATTGATTTTCCAACGATAGCTAGATGGGCAACCATAACAAACTCGATTTACCCATCAACTCCCAAGACTTCTTCGGAAATATGTTCACGTGTAAACCCAAATTTAACATGACTCCATCCATTTCATAACTCCCAAGTTCAACTATGATTTTGAATTCTTTGCCTGTGTGCTTCTTCTTAATGACTCGACACAGATCCCCTTCTGGTAGGGGAGATGATATATTTCTCTCCATCCCTTGCTCCCCCATGCAGGTAGCTAACATTTGTGTCAACTTTCTCACAACATCAGGATCATTTATTAATCTCAAACAACAACGCAAGAAGGTACTTAATTGATCTTTACTTTATGTCTTGCGACCCAAGTAACACTATTCTTCTTTGCATGCTTTGTGCTTCAAATTCTCACGGCGAGGTTCGTCAATTTCTCTTTGATCAACGCATCACAACTCTTCCTGTTTGCATGCTTCTTCCAATGACCTCTGTGTCACACACTATATTTCTTTGCGCACACGAGCTTCCTCCAACGACCTTTGTGTCATGTGTTGTAATTCTTCATGGGCACGAGCTTCTTCTAGCGACCTCTGTGTTTCTCGTTGGATTTATTCATGAATATGAGCCTCCTCAAGTGACATTTGAGTCACGTTCTACAACTCTTCTCACACTCTTTCTTCTTTGAGGGACCTCTATTCATTGCGTAGAAACTGCTTCTGTTGAGAATCATTGAATTTAGGAGGGTTGCGCGACCCTTCTGATTTTTCCCTCTAGCCTTTGACCCATGATTTCACCATGCTCAAAGTCCATTCCTATATTCTCTCTTGCACGAGCTATCACCCAGACATAAACCTCCTCATCTTTCTTCTTATTTCTGCACGGCTCCTCATGCACCATGTTGCAATGTGCATTCTTTTTTTCCCACTTTTTCAATAAGCTGGGAGAATCTTCTGTGACATGCTCGGGGATATAATAGTACCCAAAAAGATCACATGGTTTGGTATAGAACTTTGACACATGTTTAATTTCTCCACAATTAAAGCAAGGGGGGTCTGCCTCCTCCTCCTCCATATCCTCATCTACGACTACGTCCATATCAGCCTCTGGGACCTCTTTGATAGCCACCTCTCTCAACACCGCCATGATCACCACCCTTCTATTCTTCTTGCACCTAGAATACATCATGGGTGTGGTATTGCATCAACTAGAGTGAAGGGAATTTTTTGATGTCATGGCCCACAGACTTACATAATTCACAAAATGGAGTATGACGCGTCTTCTAATATTTCTCCAATGTTGGGCATCGGGCTGGTACATGGCCCCACTATTTGTAAATCTCTAACCCTTCCGTATGAGACACAGTTGGAAATGGACTCAACACACCTATTATTACATAGTTATCAAGTACAAGGAACTTGTCTCTGCGATGCCCCTTAGACTGGAACATTGTACACCATACCTGCTCACGCATGACTTTTTCCTTCTCCATATCTTGTAACTACATCGTCATATTTTCCAGTTGGGACTGTACATGTGCCAATCCTATCGATGTATCTGCCCCTCCTGATGTAGCCTCCAAGTGCATTGCAATTTCCATTGCTTCTGCTTGAGTCGTCACCTTCTTCTAGGTGAGAGAGACTCAGATACAGGGGAGTAATATTGCAATAAACCATTCTCTATGTTGCACGTCTTGGATTTGGAACGTTATCCTATCCAACAAAATATTGAATCATTAGTCATAATCCCACACAATTTCTCCTTGTTTCTACCGAATCTCCTCGATATCCGTAATACACTGAGATTTTGACTTGGGATTTTGAAATTCCTTAAGTAGATGTCTCTTGATCTCTATCAGGTTCCTTGTCTGTCCTGCTGGTGCAGTGGGCATGTACTTCATGTACCATGTAAAGGCTCTATCCCTGAACATGGTTTCCAACTGCACAATCTTCGCTACCTCATCCATGATCCTTTTCGAAGACCATATCGCTTTGCATGTGAACCGATGTTTCTCTGCATCATATCTACCTATTCCATGGAACACAGGTAACCTCAATGTACTATCCTGATTTTCCATCCTCAATCTCTAACTAATTCCTCTGATATGACTACTGTGTTTCGATATTCTCAACACTGATACTCTTCTAGGTGAAGTAGCACTCACTTTGCCTTCTTCGTCACTTATCTCTTCTCTTCTATCTCCTTCTACTCTTTCTCCTACTCCAATCACCTCGCTATCTGTTGTTCTTTCTTCTTGATTACAAATGTACAAGAGGGGTGGTTCAAAGGGGGGGTTATTCCATCTTCTTCTAAAATTTCTTGTGAGGTGACCCAGTGATTTTCCTACCTGCAACCGCACAAGACCATCTACTATCACTAACTCTTCTCCCCCATCACTAGGAGATTATCCATATTCCTCTCCTTGTCTTGTGCCTCTAATTTGTGCCTCATATTCCTCTAAGATTGCAACACTCTGCAACAAACAAGGGGTTTGGACTTCATCTCATAGGCAAGTAGAAGATAGAACAAAGGCAAGCACAGGTGGGTTTCAGCTGATAGAAACCAAAGAAAAGCGTAGCACCGTACAATATTTCCGTACATGTACATGGGCACTAGTGGAGACATGCATGTATACACAAGAATGACAAAGGGAAGGCACGTACAGATAAAAAATCATGCAAGATATGGGTTGTACGATAGAGCAGAGTTTGCCAAGTTTGTTTGTAGTTGTATTTCTCTTAGTGGGACATTATCCTTGTTACAGGAGCCTTGATTTGACCTTAATAAAAGCATCTAAGTACCTCTTTTCCCTCTGGGGTTTTTTCCAAGGGTTCCTACCCAAAAATATTGGTGTCTTGTTTGAAATAATTTTGGTTTCCTTGTTTATTCTTCCACTTCATGTTTAGTTGATTACTCAAATGTGCTTTAAAAATCAACATCAACAAATTCTGGATCCTTCTCAATGGATCCATCTCCTTTCTCACCCCCCCCCCCATCTTTCCATCCCCCAAGTGCTAGAGGATTGTACTTGCTCATCCCATCCCCCCCAAGTGCTAGGGGATTGTACTCATCCATGTCGATATCCATGTGCATCAAACCCTTTTCCATGAACAACATCTTTATCCATAGTGGTATTTCTTCCAACATCCATTTCGTAGGACCTTTCGTGATCTTTCTTTCAGCCTCACTAAAATAATTAGTGTAATCCACAACAAATTCAATTATATATCCCTCCTTCACTCAAGAAAACTGGAAATCAGTGGCTTGAGCCCACTGGTTCTCCAATGCCTTCAACCTATCAATTGTGGCTTGATCCCAAACTATCGACTCTGGTGGCCTCAAAGCAGTATTAGTGGAATTTTGCCTTTTCAGTCATTCATACAACAAATAGGTTAATTCAATAAAGAAAGTCTCATGCATATCAGTTTAGAGATGATTATCCTTCCATCGCTTCACATTGACTCTCAGGCCTTGAGTTTCCCGCTGAGAAAACTCAAGTTCCTTCGCAGTTAGTGAATCTTGAATTTCCTATTGATATGGATACCACCTCATTCTTTGCCTTCATCATCCAATACAAGACTTTCAGGTTCCAACAACGAAACCATTTGTTGGGTCGTTTACGCTTATGCATGTCCTTCTTAACGATGAGGGGTTAAAGCCCATAATTCATCCAGAGTTGACCAACAAAACCCCAAAGCATCAACATATCAATCTTCAGACAAGGATGAAGAAGGTCTCACCCGAGACACTATGAGGATCACTTAGACCATCTGGTCTTGTGTCAGGGATGAAGGGATAAACCCACAAAGATCCATCTGGGTTGACATCCATGTAGTGCATTGGAAGTTACTTTAAGAGATGAAAAAACATAACAGAAACCACACATTCATTCAGACACATAATTGACACATTATAGATTCAGAATCAATGCAGATTTATTATCATCCTCATTCCATCAATCACATGCATACATTAAGCAAATCACATATCGACAACAACAAAGGATCATATTCTCTCAAATAATTCCCCAAATTTACAATACATTGTGCCATGCATGTCCTTTCATACCTTAGACATATGATAAACTCATAATTACAAATAGAGACATTACAATACTAAAGAGGCTCAGAGTGAGCCAATGGACTAGTCTTTTAACAATGGACAATTAACAATAACTAAGTGAATTGACCCTTTCTTTGTCGTCCTTGCTCCATTTATATCCTTCTCGTCTCTAGCACTCTATCTCTTTCATTTTTTCTCCACTCGCTCTACTGACTAACAATACCGCACGATTCTGTCACCTGCCTGCATTCCACGTATCCTTTATGGAATCAGAGCAATCTTAACTACCTTTCCATCTCATCTCCTTTCTACTCCATGTTCCCTTATGTTGATGACAGTAATCATTCGGGGAGATTTCTCAAATATTATTTTCTTTATTCCGACGCACGTCTTCTTGATTTCTGGTGCACATTGGTAGAATTGGACTTGGTGTGCATTAACAAAACTTGTCAAAACTTGATCCAATGTGTGCTTCTAATTCACTCCTCGTGCATCTGCTTGGGAGCAGTCAAAACTGGAATGGGCACACACAACTTTGTTTGTACACGCACCTGATACTTATCCAAAAATTTGGGTGCCAATAGGGAGGGACCAAGCCGCCCAAGAACTTAGGGGGATCTGCACCGAATAAAGGAGGTTCCATCTCCAATCCCTTTAAATCATGATTATGGTCTCCTATAATTGTAGAGGTTTAGGTAGCAACCCATAGATCTATTTTGTCATATATCTCATTCGCTTAGAGAATCCCCTTGTATATTTTCTTTAGGAGACCAAATTGGGGTTGGATGAATTAACTAAACTATGGAAAAGTATACGGGGAGTTAGCAATGCCATTGTTGAAAAATCGAGAGGAGTCTCCAGTGGCTTCTGTACTCTGTGGAAGATCAATGAGGTAGGTCTGGAATATTTCTTTAAAACACAACATTGGATTCTTACAAAATTCAGGCACATACAAAATAATAGGTCTTTTGTGGTTATTAACATTTTTATACTTGTTAATTTTTTGGAGAAAAGTTTGTTGGAGATCCATATTAAACTTGAAAGAGACAAGATTTTCAATGGATTTCATAGTGGCATGTGACTTCAACGTCATTGTAACTAGTGCAAAAAAATTGGGGGGAGTCTTTGGGGGGGGATCCCTCTTGTGACAAACTGGAGGATCTCATTGAATAATGGGATTTGGTTGATGCCGCCCCTCAAAAGGGAAAGTTCACATGGTCAAACATGCGTTCAGGACCATGCCATATTGTTGTGCGTCTTGATTTATTTCTCATTCATAACAACTTTCTTAGTCAAAATTCTACTCTAAAATCCTATATCCTTCCCTATCTTACCCCCGATGAAAAACCCATCTTTCTTCACATCCAAGATATCTCAGATTATGGCCCCCTCCCATTCCGTTTTAATCCCTTATGGACCAACCATCAAGAAGTGTGCGAATTGGTCGTAGCCACTTGGCACGCCTAGATTTCTTGGACCTCAATTTATATTTGGGATAAAAAATTAAAATTGGTCAAGAGTGTGCTGAAAATTTGGGCCAAAGCTTCATACAATCCATCTTCCAAAGAAAAAGATGATATTAAACACATATTAGATAACCATCAAAAAGATATTGAAAACAAGGAAGTCATAATACAACTGCAAAGAAAATAAATTGACCTCGAAACACAATATTAGAGTGTGCTAAGAAAGGAGGAAGAGACATGGAGATTAAAGTCACAGAGTCTTTGGCTCAAGGCTAGTGACAAAAATACCATTTTTTTTCACAATCAAGCTAAGGCTCGCCAATCGAGAAACAATGTTGCAAAAATCACTTTGGAAGATGGAACAACTGTGACAAACTTTAAAGGCATCAAAGTGGCGTCCAAGGCTCACTTTGCTGAGTTATACTCCCAAATTGAAGAGGTTGATACTTATAATGTGAATATTATGCTTGAGCATATTCCTTTCATAGTCACAAATGAAGACAATACTAAAATCACTCAACAAATATCTGAATTTGAAATTTTGGAGGCTATTTGGCACCTAGATCCAGATGGATTTTCAATTATGGGATCTTATCAAATATGATATTAAACACATGCTCCATTATACCCACCAATCTATGAGAATAGGAGGTAACATCAACTCATATGTTTAGGCTCTAATTCTCAAGGAGGCCAATCCCACTTCTTTTTCCAAATTTTGTCCCATATCTTTATGTAACTCTTCCTATAAAATCCTCACCAAAATCACGACCAACCGGTTAAAGAACAACCTTCCTAAAATTATTTATTCTAACCAAGGAGGTTTTTTAACAGTAAATACAAATCATGGATAACATAGTTCTTATCCAAGAAGCTATACACACAAGCGTCAAGACGAAAGGTAAAGGAGCGGGTATCAAATTAGATATGGCTAATGCTTTTGGCCATGTCAGGCACACATTTTTATTTTAGGTAATGGGACGCTTTGGCTTCATCTCAAACTTCATAAAGTGGGTGGCCTCATGTATATGCAGTTCTTGGATAGCCTCTCTTGTCAATGGAATGCCTACATAATTTTTTCAAGCAAGTAGAGGACTTCACGAAAGATGTCTGCTTTCTCCTCTTCTATACATCCTTATGGATGAATCCTTAAGCAAAAAACTTGAACATTAAATACTTGTAAAAAATCTACCTGGACTTCAAATAGCAGGTGGAGTCATGAATTTGAACCATTCCCAGTTTGTAGATGGCACCTTGTTGTTGGGTGGCGGTTTAGTGATCATTGCTGCCAGATTCAAGGATTTTTTAGACGCCTTTCTAGATGCTTATGTGGGAATGAATAATCATATGAAAATTCAAATTATGGGTTGGAATACTCCTCTTCAGGTTATGCATGCCATCTTCAGAGTCTTTCAATTTACTCTAACTGATAATTGGTCCTCCTTCAAGTATCTCGGTATCCCTATTTCTGTGAAAAACACCACCTCTCAAGATTGGCAACATATTATAGACAAAATAAATTCAAAATTCATCCATTGGGGTACACAGTGGCTTAATCCAGTTGGTTGGGTCACACTTATAAAAGTTGTTCTTGCTGCTTTACCTCTTTACCAATGGTTTGTGATTTTGGCTCCTCGAGGTATAATAAATCATATCTCCATGAAAATTAGAAGGTTCCTATGGAAAGGAGAAAAGACAAATCACAAAAAATGTCCTCTTCTAGGATGGAATCAAGTGATATGTACCAAAGATAGGTGTGGACTGGGCATCTAAGACCTTGATCTCATGAATATTGCAATAGGTGATAAATCACTATGGTGATTTATCTCATGGAAATCGACCTGGTGGAAGACAACCCTTTAAAAAAAATATTTTACTGGATCTAGATAGAGATGTCTTGAGAATTCTCTAAGAGTGGAGAAAGGATCTCCAATTTTAAGGTTAATTATGGCACCAATCCCTCTCATTCATGGGAAATTGACCTGGATACCCGACAATGGAAGGCACATCAGAATTTGGGACGATAGTATTGTGGGGGAAGAGAAACTCTCTCAGTGAATGAACCTGGTCCCTTTACAGACTTGGATGTCATAGCAAGGAATTAAAACTGTATTTGACTTTTCCCAATGGAATGAAAACTTGAAGGTTTGGTTAAAATGGACACATTTATTTCCTTCTGTGCCCCTATATCCTATGCTTAAACCCTTGGTCCTCTCTTTGCATAGTTTCACCCCTCTATTTAGTGACCAAGTGGATACCCGTGGATGGGGAGAATCAAGTTATACAATAAACAAGGGTATCACTCTCTGCTTGAAGATTCAACAAACTTCCAACACTTTGGAATGTGGAAGGTTATCAGGCAAAATGATGGAATTCCAAATATCAATATGTTTTTTTGGCTACTTTCAAATAGGAAAATTCTCATGTCAAAGAATCTAAGAAAGAGGGGCATAGCCAACCCATGACGATGTGTTCTATGCTTATATAATGAGGAGTCGATTAAACACTTATTCATGGAATGTTTCTATGTCAAAGAGGTTTGGTATCTTTCTTTAGAAGGCTTGAAACAAAAGTTTGTTTGGTCACAATCCTATATTGATTATTTTTCACAACGGTGGAAGAACTACAATGGAATTGTTAGGAAGAAATCACAATTCAAATGAATTTGTGAGACTCTGCCAAAATATGCTTGCTGGAGTGTCTAGTTGACTAGAAACAAAAGAATATTTCATGATCAATTGAGGCGACCTAGACAAATTGTGGGTAAAGCCATTTCTCTTATTATAGAGTATATGCAACATCATATCCAATGGCAGGACCAACCACTTGATAAGTGTGAAAAAAATGGGCAAGTAAATTTAAAACAATAAACAATATGTTGACATTCAAAAACTTTGGCCACTCAACCCCTTCATGGGAAATTCAAAAATTCAAGAAGGAGTTTCGGGATTGGATTTCAGATCATCACTTCAGTATCCTATTTTTTTACGGATCTTCCATAAATAACTCAGGTGTAGTAGGTGCGA
>SNQJ01S0023919.1:9532-26560 GCA_010110895.2 Picea sitchensis
ATTCCTCATCAGGGCATAAAATACTAACGGAGCAACATTTTTGAGTTCCATTAAATGTTGCATGCTTGTTTAGGCATGGACAAGGTGATGACAATTTCCATCCTCTCCCAAGGTAGGGTCTCCTAAATTGGACCCCTAAATCCAAATTTTTCATTACTTCTTACTGAGCAAAACACTAGTTCGTGAAATCGATGAAAAAAACAACTTTTGAGGGATTGGAACTGAAAGTGAGGGGTTCTCTAGATAAAATCGTATGCCAGGAGTACAACAGAGATGACGGCTCCTCAATATGAGTCTCATTTTTTTTTATATGCCTAATTGCAAGTTGCATCCCAAACCATTTCGGGGATGTTAGCACTCCGTAATTTCTCAAGTTGAGGGAGAAATTGACAAAGGTAACCACAAAACCACTTGGAGTCAAGGATCTAGCCCTTCAATACTCAAAGAGGTATCTCTATGTATGATTTAACTTTGTTTGGATGGGATATTAGGCTAGTTATGAGGATATAAGGTTTGTTTTTTGATTTTTTGGTTAAGACAACAAAAGAGGGTCATTGGGCTAAATGGAGTCAAAAGGTCTAAGCTAATACAATGAAAGAATAACTGAGATCATATGTAACAAGGAAATATAATCATTTCAGTGGATCCTTATAGTTTGTAAGATGTGGAAAGAGGAACATATTAGGGTTCACTTTAAATGCAGAGCAGTGCTATCTGAATTCTACATTCAAATTTTAGAAGAAAAACTTGAATATTGTTTAAATCCAGAACAGGGTGTTTGAAACAAATCCCGAGCATAATATTCTTATAAACAATAAAGAAAGATAACACAACATGAAACCAGATAGAAAACATATTACAGAAAGGAAAACTTCACCACATAACAATGGCACGGGAATCCTGAAGTATAGATGTCTTTGTATTTCTCAAAAAGAGTCACTTGAAACCATCCTAACAGTCTTTACAATGAATGGTAATTTTCCAATACCATTTCTCCCTTCAGGTCCAACCACTCTCTCATTTTCCTTACATTTGGCCTTCATGTAGATGAAAAAATACCTCTCCTCCACTTAGGGGTCGAATGCATGATCTCAGGGTCAAATTCCTAAAAGATCTACAACAAAAAACAAAATTTGGGAGGTTTGAACCAACTCCCAAATTTTTCTCAACTCAACTTTGACCCTTGGAAAACATTTAATGATTTCAACGTTTACATGAAACTGACCTTGATCCACCCTCATTTACCATGGTTACATTATATAACTCTTTTACATGCCACATTACAACTTTTTGGTTTGACCAAAGTTGAAAAAGTTTGAAATTTTTCCAAATACAAAGATGGGTCACACCAAGAAACAGATGGGTCGCGCCAGTTCCAGGGTTTTTTTTGGCCAACTTTTAGGAGTCCATTTTGAATTGTGGAGACTAGGTCAAGTATTCCCATGTTTCTAATTTCCAACGAGCCATCAAACTCGAACAAATACCCATGTGAAGTCTTCCAAAAGCTGAATTTTTCAATCTTAATCAGAAGGGTCGTGTCGTGGGTCGCACTACACAGAAGGGTCGCATTGCTCCCAAATGCAAAAAAACCCTCTATTTTTATAGATTTTTCTCCTTTTGAGTTTGCAGGATGGTGGTAAGGAGCTCTTGAGATATCTAATAGTTCAAATGATTTAAAAGATAACCCATCTTACCCTCTTATACTTGGTGAAAAACTACAACTTTAAGAAGTTTTTTCCTCTTACACTTTTGATAATGTGAAAAGTTACACTTTATTCCCTGATTATGCCACTCTAAAACCTTTCAAAAACTCATGGGGATGCATCATAATTCCAACTTACCATGTGACAACACTGGGTATACCTGGATATCTAATTTGAAGCATTGGATATGCCACTGGACCATTACCCCTGAGAACTTTATCATGAAAGCATTTTCAACTTGATCAAAACAATTACCATATAGATAACTGAAGAACATATGACTATATCATTCGACCCTAATAGGGGACTCTTGGCCAATTCCTCCTCATGGCATAAAAGACTAACGGAAAAACATTTTTGAGTTCCGTGAGATGTTTAAATCTTGTCTAGGAATAGACTAGATGACCACAATATCCATCTGCTCCGGAGGGATGATTTCATAAATTGGACCCCTTAATCCAACTGTTGCATTAATTCAAACTGAGAAAAACACTATTTCTATAAATCAATGAGTAAATCAACTTTTGAGTCTTGGAACCCGAGAGTGAGGTGTGTTCTAGTTGAAATCCTATCTTAGTAATCCATCGGAGTTGACGGTTCCCCAATTCGAGTCTCAGTTTTCATTTTATACCAAGTTTCAAGTCGCATCCCAAACAATTTAAGGGACTCTTGGCCAATTCCTCCTCAAGGCATAAAATCCTAACGAAGCAACATTTTTTAGTTCCGTAAGATGTTGTAATCTTGCTTCGGCATGGACTAGGTGACCACATTATCAATCTTCTCACGAGGGACGGTTTCATAAATTGCACCCCTTAATCCAAATGCAGCATTTCTTCAAACTGAGCAAAACACTAATTCTCGAAATCAATGAGTAAAGAAATTTTTGAGGAATGGCACCTAAGATTGAGGGGTTCTCTAGCTAAATTCCTATCCCAGTAATCCATCAAAGTCGATGGTTCCTCAATCCGAGTCTCGGTTTTCTTTTTATGCCTAGTTGCAAGTCGCATCCCAAACCATTTAGGGGACTCTTGGTCAATTCCTCCTCAGGGCATAAAAGACTAACATAGAAACATTTTTTAGTTCTATGAGATGTTCCAAGCTTGTTTAGGCATGGAATAGGTGACCACATTATCCATCCTCTCCCGTGGGATAATTTCATAAATTGGACCCCTTAGTCCAAATGTTGCATTGCTTCAAACTAAGTAAAACACTAGTTCTCGAAATCAATGAGTAAAACAACTTTAGATGATTTGAACCTGGGAGTGAGGGGTGTTATAGCTGAAATCCTATCTTAGTAATCCATAAGAGTCGATGATTCCTCAATCCAAGTCTCGATTTTTGTTTTATGCCCAGTTGCAAGTCACATCCCAAACAATTTCAAGGACTCTTGGCTAATTACTCCTCAGGGCATAAACACCTAACGGAGTAGCATTTTTGAGTTCTGTGAGATGTTTCAAGATTTTTTAGGCATGGAATAGGTGACCACATTTTCCATCTTCTTCCGAGGCATGGTTTTATAAATTGGATCCCTAAACTCAAATGTTCCATTTCTTCTTATTGAGCAAAACCCTAGTTCTCAAAATCAATGAAAAAAACAACTTACGAGGGATTGGACCTCGGAGTGAGGGGTGCTCTAGCTGAAATATTATGACAGGAATCCAATGGAGACGACGATTCCTCAATATGAGTCTCATTTTTTGTGATATTCCTAGTTTCAAGTCGCATCCCAAACCATTTCGGAGACTCTTGGTCAATTCCTCCTCAAGGCATAAAATACTAATGGAGCAACATTTTTGAGTTTCATGAGATGTTGCAAGATTGTTTAGGCATGGACAAGGTGACCAGATTATCCATTTTCTCCTGAGGGACGATTTGATAAATTGGACCCCTTAATCCAAATGTTGCATTGCTTCAAACTGAGAAAAACACTACTTCTCGAAATCAATGAGTAAAGAAACTTTTGAGTCTTGGCACCTGGGAGTGACGGGTGTACTAGCTGAAATCATATCTTAATAATCCACCGAAGTTGACGGTTCCTCAATCCGAGTCTCGGTTTTCGTGATATGTCGAGTTTCAAGTCGCATCCCAAACCATTTTAGGAACTCTCGGCCAATTCCTCCTCAGGACATAAAAACCTAACGAAGCAACATTTTTGAGTTTTGTGAGATTTTGCAAGCTTGTTTAGGTATGGACTAGGTGATCACATTATCGATATATTCATGAGGGATGATTTAATAAATTGGACCCCTTAATACAAATGTTGCATTGCTTCAAACTGAGCCAAAAACTAATTCGTGAAATCAATGAGTAAAGCAACTTTCAAGGCATGGAACCCAAGAGTGAGGGTTACTCTAGCTGAAATCCTATGCCAGAAATCCAACAGAGATGAATGTTTCTCAATCTAAGTCTCGATTTTCTTTATATACCATGTTGCAAGTTACATCCCAAACCATTTCAAGGACTCTTGGCTAACTCCTCCTCAGGGCATAAAAACCTAACAGAGCATCATTTTTTAGTTCTGTGAGATGAGTCAAGCTTATTTAGGCATGGACTACATGACCACATTATCGATCTACTTACGAGGGACAATTTCATAAATTGGACCCCTTAATCCAAATCCTACATTGCTTCAAACTGAGCAAAATACTAGTTCTCGAAATCAATGAGTAAAGCAACTCCTGAGGCATGGCACTCGGGAGTGTGGCGTTCTCTACCTAAAATCCTATGTCAAAAATCCAACGGAGACAACGGTTCCTCAATCTAAGTCTCGATTTTCATTTTATGCCCAGTTTCAAGTGGCATCCCAAACCATTTTGGGGATTCTTGGTCAATTCCTTATCAGGGCATCAAAGCCAAACAGAGAAACATTTTTGAGTTCCATGAGATGTTGCATGCTTGTTTAGGCATGGACTATGTGACAAAAATTTCCATCCGCTCCCAAGGTATGGTTTCCTAAATTAGACCCCTAAATCCAAATTTTTCATTACTTCTTACTGAGCAAAACACTAGTTCTCGAAATCGATGAAAAAAACAACTTTTGAGGGATTGGAACTGGGAGTGAGGGATGCTCTAGCTAAACTATTATGCTTGGAATCCAACGGAGATGATATTTCCTCAATATGAGTCTTGTTTTTCGTGATATGCCCAGTTGCAAGTCGCATCCCAAACCATTTCGGGGACTCTTGGCCAATTCCTCCTTAAGTCATAAAAGACTAACGGAGCAACATTTTTGAGTTCTATGAGATGTTTCAATCTTGCTTAGGAATGGACTATGTGACCAGATTATCCATCCTCTCTTGAGGGACTATTTCATAAATTGGACCCCTTAATCCAAATGTTGCATTACTTCAAACTAAGCAAAAAACTAGTTCTCGAAATCAATGAGTAGAGAAACTTTCGAGGCTTAGCACCCGGGAGTGAGGTGTGGTCTATCTAAAATACTATCTTAGTAATCCATCGGAGTTGACGGTTCCTCAATTTGAGTCTCGGTTTTCGTTTTATGCCCAGTTTCATGTTGCATCCCAAACAATTTCAGGGACTATTGGCCAATTCTTCCTCAGGGCATAAAAACCAAACGGAGCAACATTTTTGAGTTTCGTGAGATGTTGAAATCTTGTTTAGGCATGAACTAGGTGACCATATTATCGATATTCTCATGAGGGAAGGTTTTATAAATTGTACCCCTTAATCCAAATGCTACATTGCTTCAAACTGAGAAAAACACTAATTCTCAAAATCAATGAGTAAAGAAACTTCTGAGACATGGCACTCGAGAGTGAGGGTTTCTCTAGCTGAAATCCTATCCTAGTAATCCATCGAAGTGGACGGTTCCTCAATCCGAGTCTCAGTTTTCTTTTTATGCCTAGTTGCAAGTCGCATCCCAAACCATTTCGGGGACTCTTGTCCAATTCCACCTTAGGGCATAAAAGACTAATAGAGCAACATTTTTCAGTTCTATGAGATGATACAAGATTTTTTAGGCATGGAATAGGTGACCACATTATCCATCCACTCACAAGGTACGATTTCATAAATTGGACCTCTTAATCCAAATGTTGCATTGCTTCAAACTGAGCAAAACACCAGTTCTCGAAATCAATGAGTAAAKAAACTTTTGAGGCTTGGCACCTGGGAGTGAGGGGTGTTCTAGAAAAAATCCTATCTTATTAATCCATCATATTTGATGGCTCCCAAATCCGAGTCTCATTTTTCATTTTATGCCCAGTTGCAAGTCACATCACAAACAATTTCAGGGACTCTTGGCCAATTCCTCCTTAGGGCATAAAAACCTAATGGAGTAGCATTTTTGAGTTTCATGAGATGTTGCAAGATTTTTTAGGAATGGAATAGGTGACCACATTATCAATCTACTCACGAGAGACAGTTTCATAAATTGGACCCCTTAATCCAAATGTTGCATTGCTTCAAACTAAGAAAAACACTAATTCTCGAAATCAATGAGTAAAGGAACTTCTTAGGCATGACACCTGAGAGTGAGGGGTGCTCTAGATGAAATTCTAAACTAGTAATCCATTGAAGTCGACGGTTCCTCAATCCGAGTCTCGGTTTCTTTTTTATGCCTAGTTGCAAGTGGCATCCCAAACCATTTTGAGGACTCTTGTCCAATTCCTCCTCAGGGCATAAAAACCTAACGGAGTAACATTTTTGAGTTCTATGGAATGCTGCAATATTATTTAGGCATGGACTATGTGACCACATTGTCCATATGCTCCCAAGGCATGGTTCTATAAATTGGACCCCTAAATTCAAATGTTGCATTGCTTCTTACTAAGAAAAATCATAGTTCTCAAAATCGATGAAAAAAACAACTTATGAGGAATTTGACCCAGGAGTGAGGGGTGCTCTAACTCAAATCCTATGCTAGGAATCCAACAAAGATGACGGTTCCTCAATCCAAGTCTTGGTTTTTTTATATACTGGGTTTCAAGTTGCATCCCAAACAATTTCGGGGACTCTTGGCCAATTCCTCCTCAGGGCATAAAAACCTAACAGAGAAATATTTTTGAGTTCCATGAGTTGTTCCAAGCTTGTTTAGGCATGGACTAGATGACCACATTATCGATCTTCTCACGAGCGATGGTTTCATAAACTGGACTCCTTAATCCAAATGTTGAATTGCTTCAAACTGATAAAAACATTAATTCTCGAAATCAACAAGTAAAGGAACTTCTGAGGCATGGCACCCGAGATTGAGCGGTGCTCTAACTGAAATCCTATCCTAGTAATCCATCGAAGTTGATGGTTCCTCAATCCGAGTCTTGGTTCTCTTTTTATGCCTAGTTGCAAGTGGCATCCCAAACCATTTTGGGGACTCTTGTCCAATTCTCCTCAGGGCATAAAAACCTAACAGAGAAGCATTTTTGAGTTCCCAGAGATGCTGCAATATTGTTTAGGAATGGACAATGTGACCACATTTTCCATCCTCTCCCGATTCATGGTTTTATAAATTGGACCCCTAAATTTAAATGTTGCATTGCTTCTAACTGAGAAAAGCCCTAGTTCTCAAAATCGAAGAAAAAAACAACTTACGATGGATTGGACCCGAGAGTGAGGGGTGCTCTAGCTGAAATCCTATGCCAGAAATCCAATGGAGATGATAGCTCCTCAATCTGAGCCTCGTTTTTCTTTATATATCGAGTTTCAAGTTGCATCCCAAACCTTTTCGGAGACTCTTGGCCAATTCCTCCTCAGGGCATAAAAACCTATCGAGGAAATATTTTTGAGTTCCGTGAGATGTTGTAAGCTTGTTTAGGCATGGACTAGGTGACCAAATTATCTATCTTATCATGAGGGATAGTTTCATAAATTGGACCCCTTAATCCAAATGTTGCATTGCTTCAAACTGAGAAAAACGCTAATTCTCGAAATCAATGAATAAAGCAACTTTCAAGGCATGGCACCTGAGAGTGAGGGGTTCTCTAGCTGAAATCATATCCCATTAATCCATCGAATTCGATGGTTCCTCGATCTGAATCTTGATTTATTTTTTATGCCCAGTTGCAAGTGGCATCCCAAACCATTTCGGGGACTCTTGTCCAATTCCTCCTCATGGCATAAAAACCTAACAGAGCAACATTTTTTAGTTCTATGAGATGTTGCAATCTTGTTTAGGCATGGACTATGTTACCACATTGTCCATCCCCTCCCAAGGCATGGTTTTATAAATTGGACCCCTAAATTCAAATTTTACATTGCTTCTTACTGAGCAAAACCCTAGTTCTCAAAATTGATGAAAAAAACAACTTACGAGGGATTGGACCTGGGAGTGAGGGGTGATCTAGCTCAAATCCCATGCCAGGAATCCAACGAAGACGACCGTTCCTCAATTGGAGTCTTGGTTTTTGTTATATATCGATTTTCAAGTCACATCCCAAACCATTTCGGGGACTCTTGATCAATTCCTCCTCAGGGCATAAAAACCTAACGGAGCAACATTTTTGAGTTTTGTGAGATGATGCAAGCTTGTTTAGTCATTATCTAGGTGACCACATTATTGATCTTCTCACAAGGGATGGTTTCATAAATTGGACCTGTAATATACCATATATAAAATGTATGAAGAACAGAAATAAAATGCTAGTAGTGGCAGAGTAACAGCAATATAACCAGAACATTCACCACAATAACACTGAAATGATATGAGAATAATAGCAGAAATAACACTTTGAATCTGAAAGCAATGTTCACGGGCCTCTTCGAGGGGGCAACCTCAAGTTGAGAAGATCTCTATTACAATAATATCCAAGTTAGGGTTCTCATACCCTCAACTCCTATTTATACTAAAAGGAAGCATCTAGAGGAAGATCCTTCTAGAAGCAGAAGCTTGTATTAGGTCTTCTTACATCCATCTTATTCTATTTTATTGAAATTCCTTATTAATATTGACCTTTATTACATCCGAATATATTGTTCTACCTATGTGCAGGTTAGGACCCTAACATGTTTTTCCCCTTAAAAATAGCCTTGTCCTCAAGGCTTGAGATGAGGAAATCACTGCAGAATGGTAGTTGGTTCCCAAGTGGCATCTACTAGAGTTGTATCTTTCCACTGGACTAGCACTTCCTTGATGGTTCTCTAACATAGGCGAAACACTCACACTGGTCCAAAAAATTCTTCTGGATGTAGCCAAATGGATCCTTTTTTCAACTAACTCTGGAAGGTTTGTTTGAATTTTGGCATAGCTCAATCACCTTCTTTAAGCATAGAAACATGGAAAAACATGATGTAGCTTAGAATGATGGGGAAAAGATAACTGATAGGCTACTTGTCCCACACTCTTGAGAATAGTATAAGGACCATAAAATTTCGCGTGCTAACCGATGCTTGGCCTTGAGGAAGTTTGCTTGTAAGGTTTGCGGTCGAAACACATGATCATACGCAAATTGGCGTTCAAAGTGATATGATGCTTGTTGTATACAATTATATGCCATGACTAACTCTCTTTGAAATTGAAGAATAGCCTCCGGCATTTGTAAGTGTTAGAGTCAACGCTGGACCGAGCACGATGAAATATGAAAGGCGAAAGTGGCCGACCATATACTTCTTCAAAAGAAGTCATGAGAGTGGATGTATGGTATGTAATGTTGCCACGATTTAGCTAGGGGTAACCAGTGATCCCACTAATTTTTCTTTTTTCGAGAGACAAAACACCTCAAATATGTTTAAACACTTTTTATTAAATTCCATTTATACATCGGTTAGGATGATAAGTTGTGTTGAGATGCAATTAGGTGCCTTGTATCTTGAGCAGTTCTTGCCAAAATTTCTTGTGAAAGTTGGGTCATGATCATAAATGGAAGTTTTCAACAAGTGCGGCATGCCATGAAGCTTGAAGACACGATCCATGGAAATTTGAGCCACCCGTGGATGTTGTAAATGGAACTATTTGAAGAGCGCCAAAAATGAGCATACTTGGAAATTAGATCAACAACCACCATGATGATGATGATTTATTTTCGATTTGGGTAATCTAGTAATAAAATCCATAGAGATATTCTTCCAAATAACGAATGTAGAATCGGGAGCGGTTGTAGTGCTCGGAGATTTGACTATTTCTCCCTTGTTGCATTGACACACATCACATTCAACTACAAAATTATGAATGCCATGTTTCATACCATCCCAAAAAGGCGATTTGACCCAGTCGCAGGTTTGGTGAACACAGGTGCCCTCTCGTGGGTGTAGCATGAAGCTTCGAGAAAGTCTGAGTGAATTTTAAGCTTTGGAACATTGCTAAAATACAAATGGCCTTGTATCAAATTTCATCATGGATCTAAGAGTACCTTGGGGAAGTTGGAACATTGGACTACAATTGTTGGATAAGCTACTTGGGAACTTTTGGGATCTTGTAGCCATTCACGGCGAATGGCTTGGAGCCAATCTGGTACATTGAATGAAAGAGAAAAAATGGATTCTTCTTATTCATATTTTCGGGAAAGTGTATTTGCAACCACATTGTCTTTTGCTTTCTTTTAAATGATCTCATAATCATATCAAAGAAGTTTAGTCACCCATTTTTGTTGTTAAGGGGAAATCGTTGTTCCGAATACTTGAGTCTTTGATGGTCTGTCTTGATTTCGAAATGTTGCCCCAATAGCTAAGGGCACGACATATCAATGACATGCATAATAGCCAACATTTCCTTTTCATAGATGGATTTACTCAGATTTTATTTGGATAGTTGTTTTCTAGTAAGGCCAAAGGTCGACCCTCTTATATAAGGACAACACCAATTCCTTTCTCAGAGAACTCACATTCCAACACAAGGTCTTTGTGAAATCAGGAGGGCTAGGACTGGAGTGGTGCGCATAGCCATATTCAAGGTTTGAAATCTTGAGCGTATTTTTGGAGATCAAGTGAAAGGGTTCTTTTGAGAGCGGTGAGAGTTCTTTTGTAATTTTCCCATAATTCTTAACAAACTTTTATGGTAATACCTATTAAGCCAAAGAAATTTATGCAAACTCTTAAGGAGTCTTTGGGTGAGGCTAATCTTTCATAGCTTCAATCTTTTTAGGATCCACCCTAACCAACTTTTCCCAACCCGAGATGACCCAAGTATTCTGCCAGTATGGCTTTATTTTGAAGATGTCTTTTAGGAAAAGTTGGTGTTGAGAGAGTAGATGGAGAACTTCGACCCATGAGCAAGATGGTATGTTCAGGTTTTTCTACATATGAGGATATCATAAAATAAAACTAACAAAAAATAGAAGAACCGAGGAAGACTTATGATTCGCAGGCTTTGGAAGGTGGAGGGCATTACACAAGCCAAAGGAGATATTAAAAGCTATAGTGGCCTTGATGAGTTCTAAAGGCAATCTTAGGAATGTCTTCCTCTTTCATACATATATACTGAAATTGTTGGCAGGAATGAATATCCAAGTTTCAGTGAATAATTGGAAACCACTCAATTCATCCAGTCATCATAAATGAAAGGAATGGGGAATTTTTCTTTAATGGTAAGTTTGTTGAGGGGCATGGAAGTCAAGACACATTAAGCCAGAACAGCCTACTTTATTAGGACCATATGACCACGGGGAGAAGAGTAGAGGCTTCATACTAGAGGATAACGCCTCCATAAAGAAAAGGAGTTCTTGGACCATTTCTCAATTTCATTTTTTGGGAAAAGAATTTGGCCGATCTGAATGAGGATATTGGGAGGAAACTTCGAGCACGAGAATGGAATGATCATAATTTCCTGGGAAGGTGGGAGTCCTTAGGGAGTGGAAAGACCAATTGATGTTTATAAGGATGGCTTGGAGATGTCTTGTGGGATCGAAGGTGTCTCTATTGCTTGTATGGCATGGATATGGGCGATAAAACCAAAATGACCTTTTTTTAACATCTTTCCTTCATGATGGGAACTAATGATCTCAAGTGAGCCGTCAGTGATGCCTTGGAACTTATATTGAGGTCCCTCTGGTGAGTTGCATAGTTAAGTCTTTCAAAAATCCCATGTGAATGGGACCCAAAGTCCTTAGCAGGTCTTCACCCAATACAATGTCACAACCTCCCATGTTGATAGAAAACATATGGGATTTGGTGGTAGTCACCAATTTGGAGATGCACATTTCACAGCATGCCTCCTTTCATGGAACCACCATTGGAAATCATGGGTTGAAATTATTGATGGCATGGAATCTTGTGAGTTTCTTGGGCAATCACGGCGATAGATAGATTTATAGGTGTTGCCATATCAACGATATTGACCTTCTATGCACGATGTAATTGATTATCTTGAGGTTTGGGGAGTGGAAATGGTATTGAGAGCATTGAGGGAAATGACGGTTCTAGCGGAAAGTGCGAGCAAGGGTTATGTCCCGGTGGATTGGTGACTGAGACCTGAAAGAGTTTCTGCATCCTCTTCCAAAATATCCTCGGAGATAGCGCAAATATTTTGTTCTTTACACTTGTGGCCGAAGAAATATTTGTCATCACAGTTACAACAAAGGCCTTTGAGTTGGCGTTCATCCATTTCAGCCTAGGTCAATTTTTTTGGATTTTTAGTGGGGCAGAGGGATTAGTGGGATTTATTTGTTTAGGGAAAGGGATAAAGGAGGGTTTTGGTTTTGAAAATACAACATATTGTTCTTATTTATCTCTTTTAATAGCCTCCACCCAGCGATGAGGCAGAGACATGAGGACATGGGCCCGAATCTCATCCTTGAGGTCGGTGATAAAAGCTCGGGGAAAAAGGCATGGTATGCCCTCTTTTCTAAAAGGCAGAACAGCTATAAAGTCTTCCCTTTGTTCCTAATTGTTTTCGCGCTTTGTCAAGCGTCCCAAATGGTTGGTGTCAGAGTGTAAGCATTCATAAATCTCTCCCACAAAGGTGTGTCCAAGAAATATACCCTTGATGAAGTTTTTCTCCATTGCCACCATTGTCAGCGTTATTGATCTAGATGGAGAACACCATGCTCGGAGTTTGGCCAAGTCATCATGTCTTATAAGAGAAATGTTCCATTTAGGTTTACACCCAACCATTGGGTCCGAGCTATCAAATTTGGTCACTTCCACCCTTGGAAGGCATAGGTCGCGTTGAAAGTGATGGTTATGAAAATTATGGGAATGAGAGAATGGTCACCATGTTATGTGGAGGTGAGGAAGAGGAAGGGTAATCTATAGGGATATCGGTTTGAATGCGGAGTAGAAAAGATTCTAATTCAAGCTAGGTGGGAGGTCTTGTTTGATTTCCTCCATTGAGGATTGCATGGTTGTATTGATGGTTGAAACATTGGCCTTTGAGTTGTCTCACTTCTTGTTGAGTCTTGATGAGACTATATTGCAGGTGTTGAAGAGAGCTTCCAAATCTTGGCTACAAGTATGGCCCATGAGGATGGGGAAACTGAAAGGCGGTGAGTCAAAAATTGCCGAAAAATCATATGGATGAATGTCATAAGGGAAAATAGATGAATCCAATAGAATTGGTCTCGAATAATGGTGAAACAAATTCCATACTTTTTTTTTTAACACCTACAAAGTTATACTCTAGTCTAAAGAACACTGCAGTGATAAAATTCCCAAATGCTTAGCGAGGAAAAGTAGTACTTGGCAACTAAACATAGTTTAAGCGTGGCAAATAGATCATTCTATTTTAATTTGTTTATGTCCCCAAGGTTAGGTATTCAAAGGTTCTAAAGAAAAGGGTTTTCCACATTGTTATAGCTCTCGATAAACATGAAAAGGGGTCCAACGATGATACTTGAACCAATATCTCGGAACCTTAACTAAGGAAGATGGGTGTACCCTTAATTCGTACTACTGAGCTACCCAAATTACTAGAGAGTCTCTTACCTAGTGTTGTTCATGGTGACACTATAGCGATGAAGCGGTCGATCGGTTTATCTAAAGAGGGCTCCAGGGAATCTAGGTCATCTGTACACAAGTTTTGTCTAATTTGCTACCACTTGAAGGAACAACAAGGAGTTACTGGGGTGTAGCGGATGTGTGTTTAAGTACCACTTGTATTTCCTCGTGTATGAATCCCTCAACCAAAGGTTTATGAGTGTAACGACAGATATCTATAGCTTAAATACGACGGAATGCGTCTCTACCCTGAAAAATTAACCCACAAAACATGCCAAGGAAAGTGCTCGTCCTGCCTTAATATACAGAGATATAAAATGTATGTAGAACATAAATAAAATGCTAGTAATGGGAAAATAACAACAATATAGCGGAACATTCACCACAATAACAAAATGATATGAGAATAATAGAAAAAATAGCACTTTGAATATGAAGAGAAAGCAATTTCACGAGGGCCTCTTGAGAGGGAAACCTCCAATTGAGTAGAACTCAATTACAATAATCTCCAAGTTGGGAACTCTCCTTGCCCCTCAATTCCCTAGTTATACTAAAGAGAAGCATCTAGGAAGATCCTTCTAGAAGCGGAAGCTTCTATTAGGTCTTCTTACATCATGTCTATTTTATTGAAAGGCCTTATTAATATTGACCTTTATTACATAGAATGTATTGTTCTACCTCTGTGTAGGTTAGGACCCTAACAGGACCCTAATCCATCATTTGCATTACTTCAAACCCCCAAAAAAAACTAATTCTAGAAATCAATGAGTAAAGAAAATTTTTAGGCATGGCACCCGAGAGTGAGGGTGATCTAGCTAAAATCTATCCTAGTAATCCATTGAACTTGTTGGTTCCTCAATCCAAGTCTCGGTTTTCTTTTTATGCCCAATTTCAAGTGGCATCCCAAACCATTCCGGGACTCTTGTCCAATTCCTCCTTAGGGCATAAAACCTAGCAGACTTATTTTCCAGTTATATGAGATGTTGCAATCTTGTTTAGGCATGGAATAGGTGACACATTATCGATCTCTCTTTAGGTATAATTTCGTAAAGTGGACCCTTAATCCAAATGTTGCATTGCTGGCCGGAGCAAAACACTGGTTCACCGAAATCAATGAGTAAAACAATTGTCGAGGATTTGAACTCGATTGTGAGGGGTGTTCTACCTAAAATCCTATCTTAGTAATCTATTGGAGTCAACAATTCCTCAATCCAAGCCTTGGATTTCATTTTATGTACTTGGTACCAAGTCTCATCCCAAACAATTTAGAGGACTCTTGTCGAAGATTCCCTCTCAGGGCATAAAAGCCTAATGGAGCGGCATTTTTTAGTTCAGTGAGATGCTACAAGCTTGTTTAGGCATGGAATAGGTGACCACATTATCGATCTTCTAATGAGAGGATGGTTTCATAAATTGGACCCCTTAATCAAATGTTGCATCAACAAAATTTGAGAGCAAAACACTAATTCGAAATCAATGAGTAAAGCAACTTTTGAGGCATGGAACCTGTGAGTGAGGGGGGCTCTAGCTGAAATCATATCCTATTAATCCATCAAAGTCTATGGTTCCTCAATCCGACTCTCGGTTTTTATGCCCAGTTCAAGTGGCATCCCAAACCATTTGAGGACTCTTGTCCAATTCCTCCTCAGAACATAAAAACCTAACGGAACAACACTTTTGAGTTTCATGAGATGTTTAAATCTTGTTTAGGCATGGAATATGCCAACCACATTGTCCATTCTCTTCTGAGGCATGGTTTTATAAATTTGAACCCTAAATTCAAATGTTGCATTTGCTTCTTACTAAGCAAAACCTAGTACTCAAAATCAATGAAAAACAACTTTTGAGGGATTGGAACTAGGGTGATGGGTGATCTAGCTGAAATATTATGATAGGAATCAGGAGGCTGACAATTCCTCATCTGAGTCTTGGTTTTCGTGATATGCCTAGTTTCAAGTCGAATCCCAAACCATTTAGGGGACTATTGGCCAATTCCCGCTCAAGGCATAAAAATCTAATGGAGAAACATTTATGAGTTTCACTTGAGATGTTGCAATCTTGTTTATGAATGGAATATGTGACCACATTATCAATCTTCTCATGAGGAATGATTTTATAAATTGGACCCACATAATCCAAATGTTGCATTGCTTCAAGTAGGCTTTAAAAACTAGTTCTAGAAATCAATGAGTAAAAGAAAATTTTTGAGGCATGGCACACGAGAGTGAGGGGTGTTCTATCTAAAATCATATCTTAATAATCCATTGGAGTCAACGGTTCCTCAATCCAAGTCTTGTTTTTCGATTTATGCCCAATTGCAAGTCACAACCCAAACCATTTCAGGGACTCTTGAAAATTCCTCCTCGGAGGCATAAAAACATAATGAAGAAACATTTTTGAGTTTTGTGAGATGCTTCAATATTGTTTAGGCATGGTGGGTGACCACATTATCTATCGGCTCATGAGGGATGGTTTCATAAAATGGACCCCTTAATCCAAGCTAAAACTGCTTCAAACTAAACAAAACACTAATTCTCAAAATCAATGAGTAAAGAAACTTTGAGGCATGGCACCCAAGAGTGAGGTGTTTGCAAGATTTTTCAAGCATGGAATAGGTGATCACATTATCCATCCACTCCCAAGGAATGATTTTATAAATTGGACCCCTTAATCCAAATGTTGCATTGCTTCAAACTGAGCAAAACACTAGTTCTCGAAATCAATGAGTAAAGAAAATTTTGAGGCTTGGCACCCGAGAGTGAGGGGTGTTCTATCTAAAATCATATCTTAATAATCCATTGGAGTCAACGGTTCCTCAATCCAAGTCTTGTTTTTTGGTTTATGCCCAATTGCAAGTCGCATCCCAAACAATTTCAGGGACTCTTGGTCAATTCCTCCTCAGGGCATAAAAACCTAACGGAGAAACATTTTTAAGTTCGGTGAGATGCTTCAATATTGTTTAGGCATGGACTGGGTGACCACATTATCTATCGGCTCACGAGGGATGGTTTCATAAATTGGACCCCTTAATCCAAATGTTGCATTGCTTCAAACTAAGCAAAACACTAATTCTCAAAATCAATGAGTAAAGAAACTTTCGAGGCATGGCACCCAAGAGTGAGGGGTTCTCTAGCTTAAATTATATCCTAGTAATCCATCGAATTCAATGGTTCCTCAATCCAATTCTCGGTTTTCTTTTTATGCCCAGTTTCAAGTGGCATCCCAAACCATTTCGGGGACTCTTGTCCAAATCCTCCTCAGGGCATAAAAACCTAACGAAGTAACATTTTTGAGTTCCATAAGATGTTGCAATATTGTTTAGGCATGGAATATGTGACCACATTGTCCATCCACTCCCTATGCATGGTTTTATAAATTGGACCCCTAAATCCAAATGTTGCATTGCTTCTTACTAAGCAAAACCCTAGTTCTCAAAATCAATGAAAATACAACTTACGATTGATTGGACCCAGGAGTGAGGGTTGCTCTAGCTGAAATCCTA
>SNQJ01S0023919.1:35165-48154 GCA_010110895.2 Picea sitchensis
ATACTTACTTACCTTTGACATCAATGAAAATAATTTATTCAACACTTCATATGTAGAAACGAGATTTCATCCTTGGATTGTTATTTCCAGTCCCTTATATGAGGAATGTGTTTAAGAGATTGTAGATTAAAGATGTCCCTAAACTTACCATCCTCCTTGACTTACATCAAAAACCTTATATTTAAGTCTTCATTTGCTTAGACTTCTTGAGAAAATCTATTATTTTAGACTAAGACCAAAGAACAATGAAATTTTCCAGACAAGGTGAATGCCCAATCTCAGAAGAGAAGGTGAAAGAGAAGATACACCTACTAATTACAGAAGGATAGATAAGAAATGAACCAAGGAGTGATTTTTCCTTTGCTTACATAGTAAATACTCCATCACATTACACATCCAATTTGAAATTTTGGATGCACACAATAGAAAAGGTGTTTCACTTAGAATTGAAGTGAAAACTTTTCTAAGATCTTAGTAAGGGTGATGGTGAACAGGGTTCCAGGGAAATTATGTGAAAGGATTACAATGTAATCTTCTTGACAATTCAAGGAGGAGAAGGGGGTTATCCTCTTTAATATCAAAGTCTTCGATGTTTATGAGATGCGAAGGAGGGAGATAAACATCCATGGAACATTGAATTTGTTAGATCAAGGAATTGGGATGAGGGAACCATTTTTCCATTACCCCGAAATTAACAAAATTTCACACTAAACTCATTTAGAGCCTATGTTTCCATGATGTCGCATTTTTTATTTAGTTCATAGTTCATGTTTTCCTAGTATATATGGGAGGCTTGAAAGTTTTATACAAGGGGGCATGCTTGTGTGATTCATAATCCATGATATTCTTGGGTGGGAAAGATATTTTCCGACCTTTAAGGCTTGGATGATTATAGGGGAATCCTCAATGATAATTACTAATCATCTAGTTCTATAGCTTAAGAAATAAATTCCTTGATACATTACCCAAGCTTCTACTTATTGACATCCCAAACCCTCTACACCTACCACCCCTATAAAAAATTGATAATATTACCACCCTCAAATCCCACACTAAAGCTTGATTTTATAGTTTGTCAGATCAACCCGAAAATTGTGGCGTGCCCTGATTGGGAAAGCACGATGGAAAAACCATGATCATCTTGCCTACCCTTTGGGGGCAAACCAAGATTACAAAAATAATGATAGAGTTTTTCTGTATAATTACTGTCATATAACTAGAGCCTAATCATAACTAAGAAAACTAAGAAATGAACACAAGCCTGGGAATTATGTATGCTTTCCAGTCACAGTTAGAGGGTCATCCAAAAGAATCTATTCTACAATGGGGTAGCCACCGAAGTCGATGTCATTGTCACTAGAGGAGTTGGAGTTGTTCAAGCTTGGTTCCTTGACTGGGGGGCATGCACTCTTGTTAAAGGGAGCCATCATCGAACTTTGATTTCCTGGTGGAGTCTCTATTGTTTATTTGTTGGAATTCTCTTGAGCAGCCGAGGTGTTGGGGTGGGCCACAAAAGGAAGAGGATGGGTGTCGGGGGAGGGAGGATCTGAAGGAGGAGGGAGAGAAATGAGAACTAGGAGGGCTCTGAACGAAGACACTAGGGAGGTTGAGGAGGGTACGGGTGAGCAGGCTTTTAACATCCCATTAGTTGTGACAATGTTTGGAGGTGCATCAAGAGGCTGGGAGAGAGCCTGGAATTTCCTCTTCCCAATCGTTCAAAAATTGATAAAGCGAGTCAGGGAAAAAACGGTCATAGCCATCCTGGTTGGCCATGATGGGAGGGGGGGATGTTGTGGATGCACTCCCTCCATGAAAAATTCTCCCCAAGGTGGGGGTGGCACACTTATGCGGAGGCATAAGTGAGAGTCTAATATTGCGGAGCACGGAGAGGGGAGAGAGCCACCACCGCCTGAAGAGAACAGAGAGCCACTGCTTGCAAAGATCAGAGAGCCACCGCTTGTGGAGAACAGTGGAGGAATGCCAGATATGGTTGAGGGTGATAGAGTGAGAAATTCCATGAGGGGAGGGACTTAATTTGAGGTCATTCAATGCTCTCATCCTTTGCATGCTAGGGGACTGGGGCGTTGTACTAAGGCCATGTAGGTGACAAGAGGGAGTAGTTGGCAGAGTAATGGTTTGACTCCTCGAGGGGAGAGCGAGTTAATTCACATGAGGGGAGGGTGTTGTGGAGTGCACCAGGCCATCCTTTCATGCATCGAGGGATCTCGTGGTGCCCTCCAGGTGGATGGGAGTGACACTCACATCCGGGGAAGAAGAATCCCTAAGAGAAATGTCGATACATTCTCTCCTAAAAGAGTGGTTGGAGAGCTCATATAGGGTATGATATTGCAATTCAAATTTGTTTGTGATGCTTCCAATTGCAATTATGTCTCCTAGGGAGTTATCCTTATGAAGGACATCGTGTAAGGAAATGGAGTTCCTGAATTCTAGAAGTTGAGCCAGATGTTGAATTCCCTGATCTAGTCTCCAACTGAGGGAGACTTTTGGTCTTTCAAAGCCATTTTGAAGATGGAAAACCATAGAGATGATGAGTTGAGAGTCGCCTTCAACTATGAGAGGGAAGAGAGCTCTTTCTCGTGCTATTCAATGACCGAGGAGGAGACCTGAGAGTTCTGCGAGATTTTTAATGACCGAGGAGGAGACCTGAGAGTTCTGCGAGATTTTTGTTGTAATGGCCTACGACGCTATAGAATATTCGAAGAATGGCACCCAAGCTATATATGAAGACACCTCCAAAACCCACAGGACTAGGATTGCCTTTGGAGGTTCCATCAAAATTAAGTTTAAATCCATGAGGAGGGGAAAAACAAAGCAGTTTGGACTAGAGGGAAGACCTTGTGTCAAAATATGGGATTGAATGGGGGCCCACGTGGATGTTAAGAGTGATGTTCCATCACTGAAGAATTATTGCTTCATTTGGCTGCGCTTTAGAGTCTTGGGCAAACCAAGATTGGAGATGAAACGGTTTTTCCACTATCCTGCTTTCCTCTGTGTTGCCCAAAGGGTGTCTCTGTTAGGAGGAGTATTCCCTAATATCCATTGGTTTCACTTTTCCAAAATGTTCCAAAACAATGAAACTAGGGGAGAAGTTGATCCAAAGATCTCTAAAGATTATGGCTGGTTTCTTTTAAAACACGAGTTTATTAACCATTTAGGAAATTGATGAAAGAGGAATAATTAATGATGAAACATGGCCACCATATACAACATCTAGAAATAATCACAAAGAAAGAACAAACCATAACAACAAAATTTGATAATGAAGTTCGGCAATATCGCTTACATCTCCTAGCCTTTGTCCGAGTGGGTGAGGCTTTTACTTCTATTCAAATATTAAAAATTACATCATAAAAGTTTCAAATGGATTACAAAATGATCTGGCTATGTCTTGCTAGATCTCAAGAACCCAACAAACCAACGTGAATCAAACCAAATGAACTAAGTCTCTAGAAATGGTCTGCAAAGGTGCTCTCCTCAACATCTTCCCTGCATAAAAATTGATTTGGATTTTCAATTCTTCATCATTTTACTTCTTTTATGAACCCCCCAAAGGCTTCCAAGAATCTCCGGTTTAGGCTTGAATTCTAAACAAAGTCCCAACTTCCCCAGATTTTGGCCTCAAAAGAGCTCCACCCTCCAATAATGGCCAAAATCTCCCCAAATTGGCTTAAAATCCATTAAAAATCTTATAATATAGTTGAAAACCCACAAATTGGAAAATAATAGGGCGCAACCCCTGATCCTCGGTCTCCTGGTCACATGCGCGCCCTCCATGTGGCCCTGGGCTAGCACTGACTTACTGGCCCCCTCCAATCCTGGCTCTTGGTTGTATGCACTGGCCATATGGTCGTGCCCTTACCTTCTACATGCCCATATGGTTGTTTGGCCCCTTTTCATATCCAATTGTTCATGCTCCTTGGTCGACGGGCTAGCCCGGTCGACCGGGCACTATCCTCAAATATTCATGCTAAAGGTTGACATCCAAGTCATATGGAAAAATCATATGGTAGTGTCGGGGGATAACCATTACACAGTCTGCACCAACCTTAAAGAATGTGGGAATATGGTAAAGGTTACATGTAGCATGCGTCGGGGGTTGGGGCTAGGCCCCGACCCTTAATTCCGCCCGAAATACAAAGTTTTGCAATTCAAATATTTGATTGTGACCATAGCGGATAAGAACCAAAGTGGGCGGGTAGGTATCCCGGCCTTGCCAAGTCTCTCCGCCCGAACCGGAGGTCACGGGTTCGACTCCCGTGGATTCCATAAAAAAAAATTCAAAATAAATCAACCAATGGAGGGGTACCTCATGGTAGCCCACGACTGGGCCACGTGGCACCAAAACACTTGCCCAAATTATTCCACGTGTCCAAATGTGATTCGATCATGTCTGCCAAACCTACCCAGTCAACGCACCTACCACGTCATCTTGCCAGTCCAGTCAGTTTCAACGTGTCGTACAGCTGTACGTACCTTGCCACGTCAGCTTGTATGGATGCGCCAGGTGTCACCCTTGTAGTGGTTCCATGTGTCACAAAATGACGCATCCACCTATCATCCATCAACTACCCAGTCAGCATGCCAATGCACCACTACCACATCACCTGTACGGTCGTACAAACTGTACGGTCAGCTACCACGTCAGCACTATACAGACTGTACGGTCAACAAACTTTTCATGTTTGTCAAAACAAAAAAAATGCAATCTCTTTCGCATACCACATCCGTTTGAGCTCGTTCAAGTTTCGTTGGGTTCATAACAATGAGGCCTACGCACACGTCCGTTTTGAGGTGATTCTGAGAACTTTGATTTTTAGGCCTTCCTGGACCCATTTTGGTTTCAGAATCCATTTTGGATCAGCAGCTACCAAAGATGGTTGAGAATTGTGTTTTGGTAAATATTTCAGCCCAAGTTTTAAGATATTGAGTTATTTTACCATGACCTTGGTCGGATCTTCTACAAAAAATCGTTACATTGTCCCATAGAATGTTGGAGAAAGGGAAGTTATCAAGGAGGTATTCTATGGATTCCTCATTGTTGTAGCATAGAGCACATTGAGAAGGTCGAGAAAATCTCCTTTTGAGAATTTTTTCCCAAGTTAAGAGGCACATGTGGTGAACCAGCCAGAGAAATATTGAGATCTTGGGACAAGTTTCGAGTGACCAAAGTTTGGACCAACAAGGATCTGGAGGATATGGTGGAGGGGGGGGGTGAGAAGTTGATAAGCTTATTTTATTGTAAAAAATCCTTTTGGACAATACCCCCATCTAATCTTTTCATGGTCTTGGAGAATTCAAATATTTTGGTTGTTCATGTCTTGCACGATTTGTGTTCTGGTTTTTGCAGGTAGGTGAAGAAGGCAGTTATGAAGCGATAGCCATTTCCTGAAGTTTTGTTGACCAGTAGTATGCCATAGTTCCTCGACCTTTGTGCATCCTTGCGGTGGGATATTGTACCATATTTCCAAACTTGGGAGATGCTACCAAGAATTCATCCAGAAATTGGCTTGGGCACCATCCTTGATTTCCCAAAAGTTGTGTTGTTGAATGAGATGACACTGGAGTTTTGATCAGTTCTATATGAGGGAGCCTTGAGATTTAGGAGTGAAATGGATCAGGTTGTGAGGGTCCCAATTTGAAGCATATTTTTTGTGCCATAGTTGTTCCCAAGGACTGGAATTGTTGGATACCCAGTTCCACCAAGTCTTCACACTAAGAGTTTCATTGCTTTTGATTGGATCCCTTAGGCTTAAGCCTCCCATTTTCTTCGGTAAACAGATTCTGTCCCATTTTACCAGAGCCCATTTTTGGATGTTGTTATCACCACTCCATAGGAAAGTGTGTTTTATCTTTCAGATGGATTTGAGAACCCATTTGGGGGATGCAAGAATAGATAAGATATATAGAGGCATTTTTTGCAAAACAGACTTTATGAGAACTAAACACCCAGCTAGATTGGGGGTTCGAAAGTCCAGGAGAAGATATTTTGAGTTAATTTGTCAATGAGTTCCTTCCAGGTGGAGTGTTTGATGGATGAAGCAATTAGGGGTGCGCCCAGGTAATTGGAGGGAAGAGAGGAGGTATAAAATCCCATATTTCTAGAAATATTTCTTTGGGTGGTGGGGGGAGTGTTGAAAAAGAAGATTAGAGATTTGTCTAAATTGACAGAGGCTCCCGAGGCATTTGAAAAGGTGTTGAGTAGGATTTGAAGGGTGTGGGATTGTTGAATGGAGGTGTGTTCCAGGAGTAATTTATCATCAAATAATTTTTTGTGGGTCAAGGGATGACTGTTGTGTAGGCTCATGCCTTTTAGAGAGTCATTTGAGCAGGAACTTGTTAAAATTAGACTTAAACCTTCAGCCATGAGGATAAAAATGAAAGGGGGTAGGGGATCTCCTTGATGGATGCCTATGGAGGGGGTGAAGGTGGGGGAGAGGGAACCATTAACAAGAACAAAGAAAAAGGAGGAGGAAAGGAGAGAGAGGATCCAGCGTACCCATTATCGACTGAAGTCGAATCCTAGGAGAATCTTTTCGATGTACTCCCAGCTTAGGCAATTGAAAGCTTTGGAGAGGTTCAGTTTAAGAAGCATGCCAGGTTTCTTGGTGGTTTTTAAGGAGTGGATAACCTCATGAGCTAGAATCATTCCATCAAGAATATTCCTACCCTCGACATAGCCTATTTGTTCAGGGGAAATGAGCAAGGGAAGGAGAGGTTTTAACCTTTTGGCAATGAATTTTGTGATGATTTTGTAAATAACATTGAAAAGAGCTATGGGTATGTACTTACTTGGAGCCGTGGTGTTTTCTTCTTTGGGAACCAGGGTGAGAAAGGTGGTGTTGAGGGTAGGGAGAACCCACTGGTGGCTATGCGATTATTCCATGATTTTCAGCACCTACATCTTTAGCATATCCCAGCAGGCATGGAAGAAGTTGATTGTGAAACCATCTGGTCCAGGAACAACACCTTCCTTCATTTGCATGACAACTAATTCCACCTTCTGTAGAGTGATTAGGCACATTAAGGAGGCGTTTTGTTGATCGATGACCAGGAAGGGGATGTGGTTGGCTACTTGTTGGATGGCTTCCCCCCTAGAGTGATTCTCCTCCGAGAGTAAATCTTCGTAGAAGGATACCAACTCAATTTTCATGTCTCTGTGGGTTTATAGTATAGATCCATCTTGTCTTTTCAGGAAAGAGATCCTATTATGCATTTTTTGATGAATGGTAGAGTGGTGGAAGAAAGAGGTGTTGCGCTCTCCTTCTTTTAGCCAAGAGATTCTTGATTTTTGTTTCCAAATCATTTCTTCCTGCAGACATCGCTCCTCTAATTGAGATTGAATTTTTTCTTCCCAGTGGGAGAAAGCCTTCAATTGTCACTCATTGATGATCTTTTGCTGTAGAGATTCCATAATCTGCTCCAAATTAGATTTGGCCAAGAAGATGTTCCAAAAAGTCATTTTGTTCCATATTTTCATATGTTGTTTCAAAAATTTTAGTTTTTGCTGAAATCTTTACATTTTGAAGCGGCCTAGGGGATGGGTGGAAGACCACAAATTTTGGATCATTGACTTGAAATTTGTATTGGTTAGCCAAACAAATTCAAATCTAAAGGGGTGAAAACGATTCTTACCACTTTGGTTCCAATTCATGCAAATGGGCCAGTGGTCTGAACCTGAGGAGGGGAGAATAACGGAGGAAAGTTCATCCCCTATTGTTGCTATTTCTTCAGAGAATAGAAAAGTTTTGAGGCGTGAGGCGATATGAGTGGAGCCTCCACATTGTTTATTCCAGGTGTATATGCCATTAGTGGTTTCCAGATCTACCAGGTCATTTCTCTCAATGAAGTTCTTGAATCTGATGTCCTCCTACGAGAGTAGGCAGAGACCTCCTTTCTTTTCCCGGAGACTGGTGATGAGGTTAAGTCTCCATCAAGGATCCAATTATGTTAGGGTTGTTCTTTTTTATACTAATCCAAAAATCTCAAATGGTTGAGCTTATGATCTGAAGTTTGCGGACCATAAACATTGGTGATGAAGCCATGTACATCCATGCCAATGAGATGGAAGGACGTTGAAAAAGAGTTTCTAGTGGTGGTGAAGTTGTTGAGGGTGATAGTTGAGGGGTTCCATGTGATTGTGGGATCGCCTGAGTCCCTGGCCGCATCAACTATAATGGAGTTGTTGTTTTTCCAAAGACGTGATGACAAAGACTGAAGATTATCGCTATTGCTTTTTGTTTCTTGAATCAAGAGTATTGTGGGTTTTTCTTGGTGAATTTTCCTACGGATCATTCTGTGTTTACTGAGACCATCGATGCCCTTGACATTCCAAGAGATGGCTTTCATTGGGAACATTGATAGTTAGAGGGAAAGAATTCAGTGAGTTGAGTATATTTCCCTAACTCCACTAACCTGGATCCCAAAGAGGCGATGTGTTGGAGATATGTTTAGCGTCCTCGCTTTTTGAGGTCTTTAACTACTTTTAAGATCAATTGGGGGGTTGTTTTTGTTTAGAACCTCCTTGAGGAGATGAGTTTTGATTGGGGCTATCGTGTGGTAGGCATGTTTTTTGCATGCGTCCTCTAGACCTAGGAGATCTAACTCACCCAAATCCATATCTCCCATATCTTCATCCATTAACGCATCAAAATCCTGACTGGTGGAACAGATCGAGTTTTATGGTAATGGTGTTGAGGACGAGATGGGTTGGGTGTTGATCTATGTGAGGATTGGATCTGGAGATGAGTTGTTACCCTAGTTTTGCAAGGGCTCCTGTTTCTCCTTTTTGGGGTTCGATTGGATTTCCTCCTCAATGGGATTTTCCCCATCCGTTTGTTGGGCGAGGGCTTGGAAGATGTTTCTTGTTGATAGGTCCATGGATTTGGAAGTAGAGTGGGATTTCCATTTGTATCATCGTCGGGTGGGGATTGTTCTAAATGCTTCCTCATCTACGAGAGTGGCTCCTTTGAGAGCTATGGTTGGCTTGTTTTGAGGGCAGTCTCTGAAGAGGTGCCCGTGTTCATGGAATTTGCGGCATCTGAAGGGGACATGCTCATAGTCTAGAGTTTGGATCCATTATGTGTCTTCGTGTGCAAGGAATATGGAGTCCGACAGGGATTTGGCGATGTGCATGTAGACACAGATCCTAACATAGGAGGTATATTTGTTGGTCTTAGTTTGCTCTGTTATTTTGACGAAATTACCTAGGTCATTGCCAATGTCTTTAAGGGTTTCGTCATCTCAGTAGTCTTGTGGCAGGGAATAAATTATGATCCATATAGGATCCCATGTGAAGTCTTCTTTGTCTGGATTGAAACTTTATGTCCAGTTCTTGAGATATAAGCTTGGGAAGTTGAAGAAGTAGGGGTCCCCTTCCAGTATTTTGTCCCTGTCATCGAGACGAGTGAAGATGATGGTGAAAAAACCTTTTGAGCCTAGTTGGATGTCAAAATGTTCTTTCGGTTTCCATTTTTCCGCGATCCAACTTAGAAGGGCATGCTCTGTGGGCTAAATTCCATTGAATTTGCCTATGAGCGCATAAGTTTTCATGTGCTCGATTCAGGCATTGATTCGGGCTGAAGGAAGCTCGATCCTCGGTCTTTCCTTAGATTTGGTAAGGCATGTTCTTGTTTTGGTTGCATCCGGAGCTGGGTTGGTCGCGAGCGGCTGAGCAAGTGTCGGTTGGTCCGGATTCTTCTGAGTCTGTTGATCTTCTTGCATGGGTTCCTGCGTTTTTCCAGGAGCTTGAGTTAGGGCTTCTTTGTATGCAAGGGAGGAGCCCCAACTCCTCCCGTGGAGGAGGCCATGGACATTTAAAGCTAGTGATCCACTTATGTGGCAACCCAGATGAAGGTGAGAGTTGACGAGGGTTTGCACAGGGTAGAGGATTGTGGAGCCCCTAGAGTCTGAAACTCAATTTCAAAGGGTCAACATCCTTAAAACCATGTTATAATAAAATTAATAGAAGTGAAATTAGCAACAAAGTTGCTTATGTATTCTATGTAATAGTTGTATATAGTCCAAAGCTAAAAGTGATTTGAATGCCTTTAAAAATTGAAATAGAATTTGGATAAGATCTAGATGTTAGTAATTATTAACAGTAACACAAATTTAAATTGAAATTTTCAAAATATTTCTAACATAAAAAGAGGGTGACTTTTATAATAAAATAAATTGATAAAAATGTGGATCGTATTAATCACATTTAATTTTGTTAATCCTCCTAGCCCATCAAATTATGTAATTAATTTAAAATTTGACCATACATTATTTATTACTTTTGTAATAAAAATAAATTGATAAAAAGTTATTTATCATGAACATTTATATTTTTTTTAATATTTAAATTGATATAAATTTATATTAAATAATCCAATAATAAAAAAATTATTTAATCCATTTAAAAAAAAATATTCATTAAATTCATAACTAAAAAATTAAATTTTCATTAAATTCATAATTACAATTTTAACAAAAATTATTTAGCAAAAACTATTTTTATTTAAATAATAATAAACCATTACATTAAAAGTCAAGTAAACTTTTTTTATCTACAATATATTTATATTTATCATTAATTTAAAATTACCATTTATAATATTTATATTTATCATAAATTCATGGGAGGAAAATATGTTACACTTCTTGTGAGATTACTAATTCAAACTTCCACTAACCCTATGTGTCACTATGAGACAACGTAAAATATTTTAATTCAGATTATTATAAACCATAAAGGATCATTTAAAAAAAAAGACAATTACTAATTCAAAGTTCCACTAACCCTATGTCTCACTATGAGGCAACGTAAAATATTTTAATTCCGATTATTATAAACCATGGAGGATCATTTAAACAAAAAGCCAACCTTATTTTATGTACAACATATCTATATTTATTATAAATAACAATTTTATTAAATTCAAATTTGAAAAAAACTACCTTAATTCAGATATTAATAAGCTATACAAAATTATTCAAAAAAGATTTTATATTTTTTATATAATATATTTACACAGCTGTATTTCACCGCCTCCTTCGCTACAGTGCACGCAAATCAAAGTTTTGAGATTTTCACCTTCTCTTCTTCGAAATGCGTTTCGCTTTCTGCTCTGTCACATAATAATCGATCCAGTGCCCTGCCGGACGTCTGCTTGTATTAAATGGACCCTATGGACAGTCCTTCGCTAGGAAATCAATGTGTCAGCTGCTGTATCTACATAACAGTTCGAATTTAATAGCTGGGGAATTATGCTCACGGGACGGGTTGGAATTTCACATGCAAATAGGAAGTCAATTTTGAAGGTTTTCACAATTTCGATTTTCGTTTGACGGGCAATTTAAATTAAGGGTCTAATTGTGTTTTTTTAATGTAATTTAATAATATAAATTTGTATGAAATTATTATATTTTTGTTGTTTAAAATTCATTTTTAAATATAGAAATGGATTCAGCATGTTAAAAACTTTTGGAGCATTGGGATTATACAAAAATAATAAATCAAATCTATAGATTTAACAATTTTTTACGAAATAAGTTCCAAAAAAAATCCCATAAAAAAAATCATTTCATAAAACCTTTAGACTAAAGAAATTCAAATTTCATCCTTGCTCACTGGGCTCCTGATATGTTTTGAGAAGGTGCAAGCATGTGAATGGCCTCAGTTTACTTCAATACTTTAATATGATGTGGCATGGTTAATCCAAAAAAATTTCAAATTTATTTATTATTAAAATTAGATAGCTAATGATTGGATAGTTATTACTGGTTGTTAAGCTATTTCTTTACATTAGTAAAAGATGGGCTCTTAACTAAAGAAGAGCAGTTTTAAGTCATACTCCGGCTATGACCATTATATATAATTATATAAAATTATTTTTATTACAAATATTAATTTATTAACAAATAAATATTTTTTGTTCTAAAATTTAAAAATTAATCTTTAATTGATAAACAAAGGTATTATTTAATTGTTCAAAATGAAGCTTTATAAATCTGCATGAAATCAAAATCTTTTATTATTTATATTGTATTTATAAATGCAGAAATGAATTAAACATATTGAAAACTCCTAAAAAGTTCAGAATACACAAAATTAAGCACTCAAATAATATATAGATACAACAATTTCTGACCAAATTCCAAACAAATATCTCAAAAATAAAAAATGGTTAAAAAAAAATTTAAAAATATATAACAAACTTACAACAACCATCATCGCTAAAAAATAAAAATAAAAACATCCTTAAAATCCACAACCATTATCACTAAAAACCATCCTTAAAATCCATTATATGAAAATACAATTTCCACCAACCCCTTAAAGAATATGATAAATACAATTCTCACCTTAGAAAATTCATATTAATATAAATTAATACAATTCCCATCTTACATACTTTATGTCTCTCCTACAGTCCCTAGAATAACGTAGAAATGCGTTACTACAGTACCTAGAATAACGTAGTAATGCGTTTATGAAGAAAGATGCATGACGGATCCACGGCGAGTTACTGCTTCAGAAAAACGACAGAGACGGATATTTTATTTCAGCTAGACTGGTAATCGGACTGGGGTTATGAAGCGACTTGTTATTTAAAAAAGACTATTATATTATCTTTAAATATTTATAATAATAATAATAATAATCTATTTTTAAGGTCACGGCCAAGCCAGCACACCAAATTGCACCAAATTGGTGTATGAGACCCGTCTACGAAGGTATAGATACCCTACCCTCTGGATTTGAACCTGTGACCTCTTAAGAGAAAACACATATTCTTAACCAATAGACCCACTCAGGCCTAATGATATTTATCTATAGATTTTCTATATTATCTAAAAAATTTCAGATAAATATTTATTTGATTATCTATATTAATAACAATGATAAGTAATTTAATAAGTAGATAAATTAGACTTTTAAAGATAATTTTTTTTTTTTTTTTTGTTTATCTATCAAATGCATC
>SNQJ01S0023919.1:49501-68120 GCA_010110895.2 Picea sitchensis
TCAAATTTATTTATTATTAAAATTAGATAGCTAATGATTGGATAGTTATTACTGGTTGTTAAGCTATTTCTTTACATTAGTAAAAGATGGGCTCTTAACTAAAGAAGAGCAGTTTTAAGTCATACTCCGGCTATGACCATTATCATTAATAAGGATAAATGATAAATAATTTTATTTTTTTTTACTTGAGCAATTATATATAATTATATAAAATTATTTTTATTACAAATATTAATCTATTAACAAATAAATATTTTTTGTTCTAAAATTTAAAAATTAATTTTTAATTGATAAACAAAGGTATTATTTAATTGTTAAAAGTGAAGTTTTATAAATCTGCATGAAATCAAAATCTTTTATTATTTATATTGTATTTATAAATGCAGAAATGAATTAAACATATTAAAAACTCCTAAAAAGTTCAGAATACACAAAATTAAGCACTCAAATAATATACAGATACAACAATTTCTGACCAAATTCCAAACAAATATCTCAAAAATAAAAAATGGTTAAAAAAAAAATTAAAAAATATATAACTAACTTACAACAACCATCATCACTAAAAAAACATCCTTAAAATCCACAACCATTATCACTAAAAACCATCCTTAAAATCCATTATATGAAAATACAATTCCCCACTAAAAACCATCCTTAAAATCCATTATTTTTTTCTAAAATCTAAAAAATTAATTTTTAATTGATAAACAAAGGTATTATTTAATTGTTAAAAGTGAAGTTTTATAAATCTGCATGAAATCAAAATCTTTTATTATTTATATTGTATTTATAAATGCAGAAATGAATTAAACATATTAAAAACTCCTAAAAAGTTCAGAATACACAAAATTAAGCACTCAAATAATATATAGATACAACAATTTCTCCTCACCAAATTTCATAATAAATATCTCAAAAATAAAAAATGGTTAAAAAAAATTAAAAAATATATAACTAACTTACAACAACCATCATCACTAAAAAAACATCCTTAAAATCCACAACCATTATCACTAAAAACCATCCTTAAAATCCATTATATGAAAATACAATTCCCCACTAAAAACCATCCTTAAAATCCATTATATGAAAATACAATTCCCACCAACCCCTTAAAGAATATGATAAATACAATTCTCACCTTAGAAACTTCATATTAATATAAATTAATACACCCCATCTTACATACTTTATGTCTCTCCTACAGTTCCTAGAATAAGCTACTTGTTACTTAAAAAAGACTTTCTATATTATACTTATCATTTATAATGATAATAATCTATTTCTACTTAAGGTATACATACCCTACCCCTGGATTTGAACCTCGCGGACCTCTTTAAGAGAAAACACATATTCTTAACCAATAGACCTACTCAGACCTAATGATATTTATCTATAGGATTTTATTATTTTTAAAAATTTCAAATAAATATTTATTTGATTATCTATATTAATAACAATGATAAGTAATTTAATAAGTAGATAAATTAGACTTTTAAAGATAAGTTTTATTTGTTTTTTTGTGTTTTATCTTATCAAATGCATCAAAAATCTATATGTAACATGTAGCTATACTTAATTTTATGTCTATTTAATTCTAATCTTATGTTTATTTATACAATTTATAGGTTTTCTGTTTATCTATCAAGTGCATCAAAAGTCTATATGTAACATGTAACTATAGTAATTTTATGTTTATTTAATTTTTAATCTATGTTTATTTATACAACTTTACAGAGAATAAGTGCATTAAAAGTCTTTCGATCCTTTTTATATATGTAATTTCACAAGTTTTTAATTTGAGATAAATAGATAATATGTGATATTAAAAAAAAAAAAACTAATTTTTAATTTAAAATAAAATAAAATGAATATATATATATATAACAAAGTTAAAACATTTCTTTTTATTTAAAGTTAACATATTAAAGTTTATATATTAAGAAATTATTAAGTTAAATTTTTCTATGATTTAAGTTTTTATCCATAACTATTACTAATTTAGGCCATTATTAATTAAGGAAAGAGCTTATATAAATTGTAAATTTTCACAAATAAAATTATCTGAAATTAATTTTTATTTAAGATTAAATATTTTAATTTTAAAATAATAAATTTAAAATTAGATATAATTTAATTTAATTCAATAAAATTAAAATTCAATATTTATGGAAAAATAGGGCCTCAATACGCATTCTGTTTCTTTGGAAATCCATAAAAAAAATGTAAAACTACAATGTTTATAGACAACAGCACTATATGATAAAGTTTGTACCAGAGTCTTAAATGTAAGAATATATAGATTCCGTTCATGTGAACGATACAGTCTGAAAGGGTGAGTAGGTACGAATTAAGGCGTATAGTTTAAAGTAGCCATGTGGCACAACTATAGACCTGCAGAAATATTTATTGTGAATTTGGACGACACGGATTTGGCACAGCCTGTCTACATAGATTCCATGCATTTGGACGACACGGTTTTGTCATTGTGTATAGATAGATTCCATGCATTTGAACGACACAGATCTGTCACTGTGGGAAGGTACGACTGAAGCATATGGTTTAAAATAGCCATGTGTCACCACTGTAGGCTGTGCAGAGATATTTATTGTGAATCTGGAAGAGACGGATCTGGAGCACAGTGTGAAGGCACGGATTCTGGTGGCCAGCGGCTGCATTCCTGGCGACTCTATTTCACCAACCAGCGTCATATAAACTACCGTTTAGCACCGTCATCCGCATCAAGTTGACGTGGGCAGGTCGTCGTGGGGACGCGGATATTATTGGTGCAATAATACCTTCTTTATGCCCTCGTGTCCGATTTCCAAGGTATGTATACCTGCTGTCTTCTGCAGACGTGGACGATAGAACTTAATTAAGTTATTTGGATTTGAATTTTAAAATTTAATCCATATGTTGATGGGTAGCTTATCTTCGAAAAAAGGAAAGGAGGGCGTCAATCTTAATCCATATGCATGAACATACTATGAGATTCATCATGTTTTGTACAACCCATATAAAATCGTTGATTCCATAAGAAAGAATGCCCCATAAGAGCGCGAAAGATCCCACAGTGATACATCAATCCATAAGGATAATCTATAAATAAGTTTGGACATGGTCCAAATCAACAACCACTGGATCACATTGGTTATAAGTGTTGATGAAAACAGGATATGGAGCATGTATCTAGAGCTCTTCATGATTGTGAAAACGAACTTGAAATTCTTCATTGTAATGAACCATTAGATTGTCCTTACACGATCAACTTATGTACTACTAAAATGCAACATACATGGTTGGCTGGATCTTGCAATTTAATTTGGAGAATTTTTAGTTCTTCAAGAAATAAAGAAGTTATGGAAGTCATTCTACCATGCCATGAAGTGCTGAATCGAGGGAACTGACAACAAGGAACCTTTACCTCGGGTATCTTACGGGATGCAATCTTTTATTTTGCCTCTCAACATCTCTTGAGAAATGTTACTCAAAATCTCTACTTGCCTAAGGTGGCATTACAAACATGTGCACAATGGATTTAACACCATTGTGAACCATATGCTTGATTTTAGACCCACAACTCTTAAGAAATATCTTTGCATATGCAATGAAGTAGCCTAGTACATGATGCAGGAGCATCCTATAAAGTAAATTGAGAATTGAATTATATGAGTTACAAGACATTTATCAAGGAAGTTGGTTCCCTAATTTTCATTTTTTTATTGAAGTTAGAATGATATCTTTAGAGATTATCAAATATTTTATGGTTTGAAAGGTGTGAATGTTTTCCTATGTAATAGAACAAAAATACTAAGTTAAGGGATTGATAGAAATCCTTAGAGGATTTTTAGGCATGTTTGTTAGAGTTCCTAAGAGATCTAGATCTCATTTTTATGTAACAAAAGTGCATGTGTAAGAGAGAGGGAGACGGGTTAGAAAGAGAGTGGACGAAGGTTGGAGAGATAGGGGTGTGACAAAGAACTATGTAAAGTGATTTGTGTGTTGTATGTTTAAGTTCTAAGTGACTGAAAGAACCAATGTAATTATGATATGTTTTAATTGAAGATCTCCAATTCTGTGTGTGTTAATTTGTTGGTATATGCCCCTCGAACTTGACATTCAAGATCTTCATTCGGCTGAGATTTTGGGCCGTATGCAGCATCTGCAAGAAAGTCAATGTGCAGTTAATTCTAGCCAAGTTCTAATATCCTATTTAAAAATATTTACCGTGTATTTTTCTTCGCAGGAACAAACAATCACAATTTGGCACAGTGGAATCACCACTTTAAAGCTCTACAACACATCGCTATTGTTTATCAAACTCCACGAAGAGATGTTTGCGGACTGTTGGTATTATTTGTTGAGTATCACAGGTAGATTTGTCTACGATGGATCATAGTTGTCTACGAACTATTGATATTATATGTTGATTTACACACTCAGAGTTGTCTATGGCAGGTCTCATTTGTATTGTTCACTAATGCTTACTTTACGTATTATATCCGCATAGTGGTATTTCCATGTAGAGTTATCTATGATAGAGCACAATTCAACGCTGTAGGAAAAGGAAATTTGAGCCCCTAATCATGTTGGTTTGAGGTCAAATAAGTAGCCCAAATGGTAGTTGCTGAGAGAGTATTGAAAAATCTCTAATCATGGGTTGAAGTTGGTGGTTTATACCATCATTGTTTTGGTATCATAGCTTACACAATAAGATGTTTGCAAACTGTTGGTATTATTTGTTGAGTATCACATGTAGATTTGACTGCGATGGATCATAGTTGTCTACGAACAACTGGTATTATTTGTTGATTTATGCACTCAGAGTTGTCTGTGAAAGATCTCATCTATATTGTTCACTAATTCTTACGTGTAGAGGTATATCCGCATAGTGATGTTTTCACGCAGATTTATGTATGGCATAGAGAAATTTCGTGTTGTAGGAAAAGAAAATTTGAGCCCGTATTTGTGTTGATTTGATTTCAAATAAGTGGCCCAAATGGTAGTTGTTGAGAGAGTATTGAAAACTCTGGATCATGGGTTGAAGCTGGTGGTTTACACCATCACACTCTGTATCAAAGATTACAAAATTAAGTGTATCTGTGAAGAAAGAGAAGATTTCAAAGATGGGGAGAAGGGGTCAAGGCATAATAAGCGTAAAATGTGGAATTGCAACAAGAGGTGAGGCAACTCCAAGCAAAGATGGAAGGTATGGAGACTTCCATGAGGAGGGAACCTGATATAGGAGATATCAATGAAAGTGAAGAAGAAACAACCTCTAAGGAAGGGGAAGAAGAAGAAACAAGAGAAGAGAGATTGATAAGGGTGGTCACAATGGTCGGTGCCAGACCAAAGGTAGATGTACCAATGAAGGTAACTAACGTCGTGAATTGATTGATAGATTAATGCCCTGAAAAATACTTTTATTATGAAGATGTAGATGAAGGAAATAAGGTAAAGTACGCAATGACAAGGCTAAAAGGTCATGCATCTCTATGGTGGGATGGATTGCAATCTAGTAGGAATCGAAAAGGTAAATCCAAGATTAATAATTGGGATAGGATGATTTCTAAGTCTTCAAATAAAGTTCATGCATAAGGATTACTAGTTGAATTTGTTCATACAATTATACAATCTCAAACATAAGTTGAAAATGTTTCAAGGTATATTAATGGCTTGAAGTATGATATACAAGATTAAATTAGCATTTTTTTCCTAAAGACAATTGAGGATGCATATACAACAACTTTTAAGGCAGAGGAGAAACTATACAGAAAACAGAGCTAGAAGAATAGAGGAATAGGTCCAGTAAGAAGATGTATGACAATCTAGTGGAAGAGGAAGATTTCAGACTCCGGGAGATGAAGGAGGAAGCTCAAGCTAAAGTGTTCAGTCATCAATAGGAGGAGAATCGAGAGGCAAAATATTTTTCTCCAAAGGCAAAGGTAGAGGATGTGGAGAAATAAGATTGGCAGCAGGTTCTATGGAAAGATGTTTGTTATGTCATGGGACTGCCCAGAAAACAAATCAGTGGTCAAAGAAATACAAATATAACAAAAGCTAAAGAAGAGAATATCAATGTAGTCACAAAAGAAGAAGTTCCAAAGGTAGGGGAATCATTGTTACTAAAAAGAGTTCCGATCAACCTATATGATCTAGTTAAACCATCTCAAAAGAGGAAAATATATTTAGGGATTGCATGCAAGTCAAGGAGTAAGGTTGTAAAGCGATATTGATAGTGAAAGCAAAGATAATTTGGTTTCCATTGAAGCCTAGGATAAGCTGAGAGACTCAGAGAACAATACATCCTACCCCCTGCTAAAGTGTCCAGTTGCATAAAATGACATCATGTTTCCTATGAACAGATCGTGTAAGGTAATTCAAATTGGTAGGCCATAAGGATGAGGTATTATGTGACACTCCATAGATGTCTCCATGTTTTGTTGGGAAGGCCATGGAAGTATGAAAAAAAATCCATTCATGATGATTTAAGTAGAGGTAACACTTTATTCTCCTGAAAAAAACGCATACGGGCATGCATTATTTCATTTTGCGTGATTGATGGTTTCAAAGAAGTTGGTCCTAGTATGTTGTTGATGAGTGGAAAGAAACTTCAAGAAGTCGGGCGAAAGAGGAGATACATTTCTTTTGATTGAAAACCCGCTGTAATATTTGCATAAGTACAAATTCTGATGATTTGTCCAGTTCTAGTTATGCTTTGATGAGCCATCGAATATTTATAGTTGATTATTTTCAAATGATTTTACTCCCCATATGAGTAAGTAATTGTTTGCATGATATTGACTTCTTAATTATGAGAAATTCTACCCATCAAAAGCAAATTTCATAGAACAGACACCCTAAGAGAAATCAGAGATAAAGAAGCAAGTTCAAGACTTTCTTGATAAATGATTTCTGATAAAGGAGAGTTTGAGTCCATGTGTTGTTCCAACATTATTCATCCCAAAGAAATATGGAGGATGGTGTAATGTGCATTGATCTGGAAATCAATAAGATCACAATAAGGTGCATATTTTCATTACCTAGAATCGATAATCTGTTAAATTGTTTGAGTGATTCTAAGTATTTTCCAAAGATTGATTTAAAAAGTGGATACCACATGATCTGGGGCTGGATGGCGGAATGGAAAATAACTTTCAAACAAATAATGGACTATATGAATGGTTAGTGATTCCTTTTAGCTCAACAAATTCTCCAAGTACTTTCATAATATTTAGCCCGAATGAGGTCTTTGAAAAGAATCTCTCATTTGGAATGGTGGGTTAGTATAATTAGACGATATCTTGATATATAGTCAAAAAAAGGAAGAACATTTGAGACACCTAAAGACGATTTTGAGTACCTTACATGGAAATAAGTTGTTGATTAATTTGAAAAAAATCCTCTTTGGCGAAGAATGAAACTAATATATTTTGGATTTGGTGGGATATCTGAGGATTGGCTTTAATGATTGATCTGTAAAAGCTCCAAGCAATGTTGTCCTACCTTCCAAGAAGTGTGTTTGAGGTAAAATGTTTCCATGGGATAGCAAGTTTTTATAGAAAATTCATAAATTCCCCACCGAGGATGCTCCAATTATTGAGACTATAAAAGAGAACAAACATCCATTCAAGTTGATCCGTGACCTGATCTAGGAGACCTGATAGGGCCCAAAAGCTCAAAATGAAAGTTCTCAAAATCCCAACAAAACTAACTTACTGTGTCTCGTCCCTGCCTTCCGATTCGGCTCATATATTTCCATTTCACAACAGATTCATATGCCAGCGATATCGTGATTCCTGCCTCGGGAAAACCCAAACAGGAAAAAATGGGTGATCAGACAAATTGCATGTTGCCACGTGGCAGGTTGACTTATACAAGCTCGTATTGATGTAGCTCCGTGACGACACATGCGTGATGGCATACGAGCAGGGTACAAATTTTGGACCACCATAGGGCGACACGGCACATGCCGACAAAATAAAGTCACGCGCAAGGCCGTCGACAGGCGTGGCATGCGGCGTATACGCGGGACCATCCGACACTGACAAGTGGCATCGTGATTCTGCCAATGGGAAGGTTCCATCGGGCACCCAGGTTGGCCCCTCCCAGCTTATGCAAAATTGGTTGAATCACGGAGTCAAACCCAAACCTCCTCCGCCACGGATCGTAAGCAGGACCGTGCTAACCGCCCGCTCCATTGGTGGTACTTGATAGCTATACGACAATTATATTATTTAAGTTTGTTTAAAAGTTAAGTTGGAGGCAGAAAGGGTTGGGGCCTAGCCTCACCACAAGGTTACACTATTAACTTTATTCTATATATAACTTCACCATAAGGATCGTTCCGCTGAAGGAGGACATGTATATTGCTCCAACCCCTGGCTCCACGAGAAAACACCATGCTAATCGGTTCCAAAATGCGGTATGGAGGTTACGGGATTAAGCCCCCGCTTTGGTCGGCCTTGTCCACCACCCATTTAATCGGAGGCTATATGCCCAAATACACCCGCATGCAGCATTGTAGGATCCCCACATGCCAGCCATGTGACTCCATGTTGAGGGACAACAAGAGGGCCATGTGGGCTACATGGAGGCTTCTATGACTGCATGGAGAAAAGGGGGTTGTTTCTATTATTAAAACAAAAGTGAAGCTTTTATATATTGTTTGGATTTTCTATTGATTTTATGCCTATTAATGGAGGATTTGGCCCATTGTTGGGAGATATTGGGCATTTTGGAGCCCAACTTTGGGAGGCTGGGGATGGATAACCAACTTCAGATCTGATTAAAAACAAGCCTGGTTTGAGGCCATGGAGGACAACAGAGAAGAGTTATGTTGAAGGGAAGCCAAGGCAAAGCAATTTCTGGGAGCTCTGGGGATCCGTTTTGCGTGTCGTTTCTCTTGCTGGGTTCTAGAGATATGGAAGAACATGACCATATCATTCTTGTAGCCAATTGACACTGCTACATACTTTTGAGCTTTTGAACAGAATAAAGAAGCCTCCCCCACATAGACAAAGGTCCGGAGACGTAGGCACAAGCAGTCAACTCCCTTATCAATTCTCTTGCTATGGTTTATTGCTTATTACTTCATTCTCGACATGCATATATGTATATGGTTGCTATAATTCCTCTCTTTCCCTCATTCTTTCATTAAATTCTAAAATGGTTAAATTATTCATGCAAATTTAAAACTCAACCACAATCATAAAAGATCCACGACTGGCGTGGGTAATTTGTGCTTGTTGACGTTTGGATTTGATTTTTGTATGTTAACCAAGGAAAAGCTACAACATGGTGGTGAAGGCTTGTTTGTTGCAGAGAATACATTAATTGGATTGAGAAAGAGAGCTTCACGAGAGAGAAGATGGCATCGGGAGGCTGGCTTCTTCTCGTGATGAGAAAGAGTTTCAAAACTATTTCCTTGCTATGTCGAAGATGGTGTGAAAGTTTTGTACGAGGATTACTTGGAACGAAGAGACCGGGCTTTTGGGTGAATCTTCAAAGGGAAAAAAGGAAGAGGAAGGATCATCCTCGATTCTCCTTCACTCTCCATCATCACTCCTCCTTCTTTCCTCCTTCTTCTTCAAGTTCAAGTTCCAAATCTAAATTTGGAAAAGAAACATGTTTATAAGCATAAGAATGAAATGCCATTGTTAAAAACTTGATGTTAAATTTGAGTTGCCCATATATGATGGGTGAAGTAAATGCGAAAAACTTAAGAATTGGATTAGGCAGATGGAGGTTTACTGCAGTGTGCAATGATCAAGGATGAGGCCACACAAATTGAGTTGGCATCTTTGAGATCCCAGTAGTCAACTCCCATCCGTATAAAGCAAGTCAGAAATGGAATGCAACAAGGGGTAAGGTATTCCATCATGGAAGAGTTTCATATCTGCACTTAGGAAACAATTCTATCCCTTTGGGTTGCAAAGAAAAGGCATTAATTGAAGGCAACTTTTAAAACTAAGAAAAGGATACAGCTGCAAGAATACAATCGAAGGGATTTCCCTAAAATGGCATTAATGTTAGATATCCCTTATAAAACACAAGAAACTCTATGAATTATATAGGAGGTTTGCCTGTGCACATTAGAAACATTGTTTTCATGTTTTGGACCCACTAACCTTGATGAGGTTTCCGCCTGTTATGTATATTGAAGCAGGGAAAGCATGTGTCGTGGAGAATCATCAGCTCTTCAAGGAAAGAGGACAAGAGGAAAATGCATGGCAAGGAATGCAAATGCAATGACGAGAGGAAGGAAGGAGCCTCTGCAAGCATTGCAAGAAAGAGGGACATGATGAGGACAGATACAAGGCCATCCCGAGAAGAGGCCAAAGTGGTTCATGAAAAGAAGGGAATGCAGACAAAGTAAAAAATAAAATAAAAAACCTAATGTGACTTGGGATCGATTCGTGTGATGAACTGTGATCTCGCAATTGGTTGGTAAGGATGTAAAATTGGTAATACATTGATTGTAGAAGAAAACTTGTTTTATATATGGGTAATTCATGTGACACTAAGATAGACACATTAATCGATAGCGGATCTCAATCTAATCTAATCTCGTAGAAATTGGTTAAGCAATTCAGTTAAAAACACAACTCATCATAAGCCCTACAATTTAAATGGATAAGCAATCATCATCAAATGCACATAACGGACTAAAGGTACAATCAAATTTGCAATTTCATCTAAGTATGTGGTTTGGTAACATGTGATGTAGTGTCGCAGAGAATGTGGAACGGTCTTAGGTAGTCCATATTTATAAGACCGTAAGGCAATCTTCTATGTGACAAAGAATTAATATCAATTAACCAAAGCAGTCAAGATTATGTGGTTCATGCTCATCATGTTAAAGCAAATAAAACACTTCAAACAATGGAACAATTAAAGAAGGGCAAAGGCAAGAAACAAACCAATAATTGTTCAAAATGAAGTAATCGACCTTAAGAAGAACAAGAAATGATTGGTTGAATGTAAAATCAATCATAAGCTGCTTCCAGATAAGCTCATGTTGTGCAAATATTTCGAGTATATCATCTCATTTCTTCACCATCTTTGATGTTGTCATTAGTAATGCTTTCTACATGGATGATAGTAGTGGTTTCAAAAGATGTACCGTGGTCTGTACCGGCTAACAATATACCGCCGGGCTTGTCAGCGGGATTGTGTTACAGTTTCTGATCTGATGAGACAGTGCATGTGATGAGTTCAGAGATGAGGACAAGCCTGCATCTATCCCGAGCTTGTTGATCTGTCGCAAGAATCCCTTGGGGACCAAAGGTCTTTTAGTGGGGAGGTGATCCGTGACCGATCTAGGAGCCCCATAAGGCTAAAAATGAAAAGTGCCGAACTGCATCTAAACTAACACTATCATGCTCGGCCTCTGGCCTTCCGCCAGATTCCCGCCATATTTATTTCTTCAAACGGGCTTCAGAGCGCGAAGATATCACATTCTCGGCTGAAACCCAAACAAAGGGAACAAATGCGGGTGATCAGACAGTCCGTATAGTGCCACGGCAGCCGATCAGGAGCAGGCCGACGACTTCCATGCATGATGTGGCAAAATCGCGGATGACATGTGGCGTGATGGGGCATACGATAGGCATGTTTTGATCATTGAGAAGTGACACGTGGTCACACATCAAGGTGACACGTGGCACGTGGATGACGCAAGGTAAACATTGGCACAGCCGACAGGCAGCTGATTTGGCGCATACGCGGCAATACGCCGACAGTGAAGGTGGTACGTGGCGGGCATATCGCGGGACCATCCGACGCCGAAGGCGGCATCGATTCTCACTAATGGGAAGGTGGCATCGATTCGACGTGGCACCCTCGCGGGTTGGTCTTCCCCGTTTATGCAAAATTGGTTGAGTCTACGAGCTCAAACCCCAAACTCCTCCACGCTAAGGACCGGCAGGATCGGCTAACTTCTACTCCACCGGGTGGTACTTGATAGCTATACGACAATTATATTATTTAAGTTTGTTTAAAAGTTAAGTTGATATGATACCGGGGCTTTACCCAAAGCAAGCGGTTACATTAACCCTCGACGCACCCATATAAATTCACCATATGAACGGTTCCGTTGAAGTGAGCGCATATGTATATTGCTCTAGTCCTGGTTCCACGGGAAAACACCATGCGACCGGTTCCAGCGTGGTATGTGGAGGTTATGGGATTAAGCCCTGTTCGGTCGGGCTTGCCCACTGACCCGAGGGCTTAACTGGAGGCTATATGCTCGGGGGATACACCAGATAGAGCACAGGATCCCATGCCATGCACCATGTGACCTTGGCGTTGAGGGCTAACGAGATGGGTGCGTAATACATGGAGGCACCTGGCGACCAGGCTGGAGAAAAGGGTTGCACCCTATTATTAAAACAAAGTGGTTTTTTTACTATGTCGGATTTCTATTGATTTTGCGCGTGTTAATGGAGGATTTGGCCCATTTTGGAGGATATTGGACTCTTTTTGAGCCCAAATTTTGGGATGAAGCTGTATTTTGATAACCAATCCTAGATCTATAAAACCAGCCCGCTTGAGGCCATGGAGGACACCGTGAGTAAGAGTTATGTCATGTAGCCAAGGTAAATCCATTTTTATGCAGTAGCTATTGAGGAGCGTACGCCATGTTTCATTTCGAGCTCCACATCCGGCTTTGCATGACGCTTTCTTTGTCGGTTTTAGATCCAAGAACATGACTGCATCGCCTTGTAGCCAATTGATACTCATCATGCCATGTACTTTGAGATTTTACCATAACAGTTAGCTTTTCCCCTACGTAGACAAAGGTCTTAGACGTGAAGCAATCGTAAGGAAATAACTATGACACACACCCTCTTGTTATGGTTTGTTGTTTATTACTTCATTTCCTATCTGCATATGTGTATATGGTCATCATAATTCCTCTCTCTTTCCCTCATTATTTTTTTAAGTTTCCCAATGGTCAATTGATGCATGCAATTAAAAAACTCAACTACAAGATTTTAAAGATCCTACGGATCACAAGTGGACAATGGTAGTTGATCGAAACCTCTAAATTTTTGAAGAAAAAGATCACTGAGTAACTTGTGTTAGCTTTGCCAGAATTTGATAAGTTTTTCCAAGTTCAGACCAATGTCAATGGAATTGCAATAGAAGTGGTAGCCAAGAACAAAGACCAATTTCATATTTTAGTGAGAAATTGAATGAGGCTAAACAAAATATTCATCTTATGATAAGAAGTTTTATGCACCAGTATGCACTCAAGAAATGAAAACATTGCCTCATGCCTAAAGAATTTGTTCTTATAATCTACAATCATAATATAATTTATGCAAGTTGTCAACTAAAATAAATAAAAACATGCTAAGTGGGTTGAACTCTGCATAATGTTTCCTTTGTGATTAAACAAACAAGTTAGTACTTTAGTATTTGATGGTTTAAAGGAAATTTATCGAGATGGTGGAGATTTCAAAGATTATTATGCACCTTGTGAAAATCCAACTACTATCAAGTGGTTGGACTACAATTGCGAACAATAGGAGTCAGTGGTTGTACTACATGCTACATGAAGGATTGCTATTCAAAAAGTTTATGGATGTAGTGAGTATGGATTGGTTGGGATTGTCAAGAACACAAAGAGGCAATGATTCATTTTATGTTGTGGTTGATACATTATCTAAGACGGAAGATTTTATTGCTTGTTAAAAAAACCAATGATGCTACAAATATTGAAAATTTGTTCTTTAGAGAGGTGGTAAGATTGCATGTTTTTACCAAAAAGTAGGCTCTCAGAGACATGAGATTTGTGGGACACTTTGGATAACCTTATGGAAGAATTTTGATACTAATGTCAGTTTTAGTTTAGTCTATCACCCACAAAATGATGGATGATAAGCTGAGGTGGTAAACAAAAGTCTAGGAAATATTCTGAGAAGCCTTGTGAATGAGAACACTAAGTAGTGGGATCAAATTCTTACCTTCGCTTGGTGCTGCATATAAAGACTCACCAAATAGAAGCACATGGGTGAGTCCATTTCATATTTTGTATCGAATGCATCCTAGGGGAGTGTATGGAGTTAAGGAATTTGGGAAAACAAGAATTAAGAAGTGCTATGGTGAGGATTTTGGATTAAGTATGGAAGAGTAAAAAAAATTTACAAGAAAGCAGCCACATAAATATATGGAGAGAGACAAACCAGTGGATTTTGGAAGCTGGTGACTTGGTCATGGCATATTTGAGGAAAAAGAAGCTCTTGTAGGACATATATATAACAAGTTAAAACTTAAAAAAATTATACCATATAAAATTTTAAGAAAATTTTCTTCTAATGTATATGCAGTTAGAACTTCCAAGAGATATTGGAATTTCTCCAATTTTTGATGTTGTAGATTTGTATCCCTTTAAAGAAACCTTTATTCTGTAACATACACCATCTATGGCTTACAATAAAGCCAGCTAAACAGCCGCATCGTAGTGAAGATAATATACTCAGGGTGTCCAAAATGTTATGTTGTGGCAAACCATGCATATGTGTTACAGAATGCATTTCCAAATTAGAGAAGTCTTGGCAATAACAATGTAAAACACATAAAATAAAATAGGAAGTCACAACAACCTTAAGTATTGTAATTGTTAAATAAAATAGAAGTCGCAACAAATTTGGGTTATTGCAATTGTTCTAGAAAAATACATGGAAGCTCTACAATCAATCCAATTCATGTTCAATTCCCAGCACAACCTTCACAGTTTTTAGTGGGAAGATTCTAGAACAGAAAAGGGATCGAAACAATTTATGGAAGAAACAAAATATCAAAACCAATACTTCGTCTCATCTGTTGATTTTAATGATGTATGCATATAGTTTGGTTAGAAATGACAAGTACTCAATGCTCGTTTCCCGACTGCTCTAAAATCTGTATGCATTTGCCCTCATCTGAAAGATATTTTCAATGCTCGTTTCCCGGCTGCTCTAAATTTGTATGCATTTGCCCTCATCTGAGAGATATTTTCTGTAATTAGTGAGAAAATAAGGAACCTCTTGATTAACATCTTAAACACTAATGTTAGCGCCCTAGAGAAGCATAGGAGGGTTCCCATCAAGATTTCCCTCGGAAGATGGATGCATACCTGCATCACACCTTCCACTGCTGGGAGCAACAGACTGTTTTCGACACCTACCCGTTGAGGAACCACTGAAATCATTGCGATAGTTATAATAGAAAGGAATTCCGGCATTGTTAGGGTTACAGGAGTTTTTGAGGTTGAATGTTTTATCTAGAGAGAGACTTCCAAATCTGCACCTGCAAACTCTTCTTTGTTTGATCAGTTTAATACCTATGCGGAGTGCTGGCTAATTGGCGGGGCATCCATTCAAAGACAATTACCTTAATTAAATTCTATCCTCAACGTCTGCAGAAGACAGCGAGGATACATACCTTGGAAGTCGGACACTAGATTGTTGCACCATTAATACCGCGTCCCCATGTCGACCTGCAAACGGTAGTTTGCTGAAATAGAGTCGCCAGGAATGCAGCCGCATGCCCACGGGAATCAGTGATCCAGGCATAGTCAGAAAAGGGATGGGTCTGGTAGAGGTCAGACGAACGTGAACGTCGAAAAGGTGAAAAACTCTAATGGAAAGACTACGCCTTTTAAAACAACCATGTGGCTCAACCTTAAACGTATATTTTGGTGGTATATATTATCACAACCACATAAATTGTGTCTAATCAACGCCAAAGGTTGATATGTCGATAAGATGAAAAGAATTCTTAAAAGAATATAGACAATTTTATTATTGATTAACAAATAAACGTTGAGCTTCATTTATTTGGTATTAATATTCTTTAACCTTATTTAACTTCAAACCCTAATATGATGGATAAGCATTCAAGATGGGGGCATATTCTTAGTCTACCGGGGCCCTCCAAAAATCAATGAACCGATTATTGTCTATAACTTCCTTGTGAATTTATAAAGACATCCGCTAAAGGTTTTTACATTTTTACATTTACCTAAGCATACTTAAAAATTAGTACATATAATTGACATCGCCTATCAATTAATACTGCATGAATGCCACAAACTTCCACGCATTACACAAGAGCGATATAATCTACCATCGGAAGGGCGCTTTAATAGACAACCGTGATGCACGCTGACTTGAACTGGGCCACATGATTCTCTCCGAAATGAATTCCATACGCATTCTCCGAGCTACATTCTTTGAGCCAAGTTTTTATTTAGACTCAAAGAGTACAAAATAAAAGAAAGATTACGTAGGTTTAATTACACTGCTGTGGCGCAAATAAATGATACCTCTGCATTCAAATTTCAAAGATTTCAACAATTCCTCCCCTTAATCACACTGGCCGCGGAACTCGCCAGGAATCGTTTCCTTTAATTGTAATCGTTTCACTGTAAACATAAATTGGTTGGAACCATGGTCTATATCATTTGTTTTGATTTTCCTTCTGTGATACATGCTTTATCTTGATTCAGATTTCAATTGTACCGAGGGTTCGAATCGCTTCGATCCCTAGCTGTGAACTCGCTGGAATCATTTTCTTTAATTGGAATTGTTTCACTGTAAACAGAAATCGCTTGGAACCACGGTCTATATCGTTTGTTTTGATTTTCCTTTCTGTGATACATGCTTTATCTTAATTCGCATTTCACTACAGCTCGAGGGGTTTGTCCTGCGTTCTGTTTATTTTCGAAAAAAATCTGTTTATTGTTTTTTCTCTCTGTTGTGCTTTAATGTTTTCTTTGAATTTCTGAAGATTCATAGGGCTCCTTATTATGGCTGCTGATTTATAGAGATCTATGAAATATTTTATAAAGTGTTCCACTGCAGTCGAGCCGATGGCGTGAGAGATTTTTAGGTTTGTCTATCGGTTTGGTTTGTATGACAAGTTTGTCAATAATATGATAACAACATTATAGGCTTGATATATAGTCATTTCACCAAGGATCTTTGAAAATAACTATCATGTAATGTAATAGATATGCGTAGGCCACTGCTGGATCTGTTGAATATTATATGGGTTTCTTACTCTAATGTCTGGTTATGGCTACTTATATATTTTACTTTGATTGAGTGTTTACATTTCTGTAATCAGATTGTTATGAATAGTAACGTCGTGGAAGGGCAGCGACATTTGGGATGAGTGGAAAATCCTCCAAGCTGCACCGAATCGACTCAAAATGAAGACGACATGTTGGCTGCACACAGAGATTTACTACTACAGAGATTCAGTTCGATTTTCCACTCCTCCAGCAGAGTGTGCATGAAGCAGGCTCTCCCATCGATATCATATTAACAAATATATATTTCTCCTTGTATAAGATTTTACGACATTCCTGTACATTACTAATAAGTTGATTTGTCCGTGATCAGATGAAAGTTTATGTTTTGGTGGCGCAGCAGAAGCAGCCTGGGTGTGAGGGCGGGTATACATATCACTTAAAGCGCAGGACTAGATGAGAAATGGGACCCTTTCCGTCTCTCCTCGGCCTGCGAGATCAAATATTGGGTTTGAATATGTAGACATATTTTGGCTTGGCTTTGTATTGTATAAGAGACTTGCATAATATGAAATAAAATGATAAGAAGCATATAGGCTTTTGTGTGAATATTGTGTAAATGGTTAATTGAAAAGTGAAAAGTGTTATAGGGTATCTCTTAGTGAACAAAAGGCTCAGAATGAAGGCAAGTGATTAACACAGTTTAGAATAAACTAAATAATGTATTGGCTGACTTTAAACTAGCAATGGTGAACCTAAAAAAAATAGTATTTGTTTATATGAAGACAATATATTAACGGATCTTCCCCGTGTTTAGAAAATGATTTAATAAAGTGATTTCTTTAAAAAATGTAAAAGCTTTGCAAATTAATGTAAAAATGTAAAAGCTTTGCAAATTAATCTAATATCCAAAACTAACAGATTGATTACGGAGTGGAAAAGTTTTGAAAATTAATTGAGTGATATTCAAAACTTTAAAGAAATGGCAATATCACTCATACAATTTTTTTTAAATGATAAAGATAATAATATATATGTTTTTTAATTGATAAAGATAATAGGTTATATAAATTCATGGCTCCAAAAACCCAATCTCAACAATGTAGATTCTTATTATTTTAATGGACTTATGAATTAAGACAGGCTTGTTATAGAAGTAATTGAAAGGGAGAAATTAGGCTCACATTTAACTAACTTTTCATACAAAATTTAGATGATAATGAAAAAATATTAATTTATGTTAGGGTTAAGTTTATTAATATTATTAATAATAATTTATTAATGACAATATTAATATATAATAATATTTTTTTTATTAATAAAGTATTATTAATATTTTATTAATATTAATGTGATTTTCATAACTATATTCATTAATAAATTATTATTAATACTTTAATGTTATTATATATAATACATTTATAAATATTAAGTAATAATAATAAAAATTAACTTTATTATTGGTTATTAATAATATAAGTAATTAATTATATTATAAAAGAGTTCTTTTAAGAGTATACAATTTTTTATATAATGTTTATTAATTAATATTAATGCTTTATAGTTAGCAATACTCTATTAATACTATATTAT
>SNQJ01S0023919.1:68467-105664 GCA_010110895.2 Picea sitchensis
GAGACTAGGAGGTATAATTACAACTAATGGCCTAAAGCCGACATAAATAAAATAACATTACTAATCTAATATGCCCCAATTAAGGGGTAATAAATAACATTACTAATATAATATGCCCCAGTTAAGGGGTAATGAGCCAATATTAGGGCTTAACAGGGGCGATATCGACTACGGATATACATGAATGAGCAGAAGATAATTGGAGTTCTGTGTTGGGGTACTCGTCGGAGATATATGTTTTAATTAAAGGATGGTACTGTTTTCTTTTCAAATCTACAAAGGATGTGGAGTTGGTGTTGAATAGGGTTTGGGTGGTGAAGAACGGTAGTCTGATGTTAAAGCGATGGCACATCATGTTTAACCCGGAGAAGGAGCATTTAAGGTTTAGACATTTGTGGGTGTTTATGCCTGGATGCTCGTTAGTAATTTGAAACTTGGAGGCATTCAAAGAGATTGGGAATGTGCTCGGAAAATTTCTACATGCAGATCCTAAATTATTGTCTGGATCAGACCGACGGATGGGTATAATACTGGTGGAATTCGACCTAAATGAGGGATTACCTTCGTAGATAGATATCGACTGGCGCGGTAATGTGTTCCAACAGATACTCGATTACTTGGGGGTCCCTTTTAGATGCGCAGTTTATAAGGGGACGGGACACCTGCGGCATCAGTTTTTTGGGGTTAAAATGAAAGAGTTAGCAGCTGGTGAAGGGGTTGTGGAGCTGAATAAAACTGTTAAGACTACAGTCAATGAAGATTGGAGTGAAAACTTACAATCGTTGGCAGTGGATAGTGAATTGGACTTTGGTAAGTTAAACCTTCAGGACCCTAATATTTTATCCATTTTGTCTGTAACAGATGTGTTTGGGATGCAGGTGATAGGGAAGGAGTCTTCTCCTCTTGATAATTTTAATAAGGGGGTGATGGGGTTTGAAGTCAATCCTAATGTGGTAGAAAAATCTGTGGAATTAAGGGACTCGTGCAAGGAGGGGATTCTGGTAGAGTCCTTTGATCAGTCACTCGGTTTTTAGAGGACTGTAGAGGGGGTGGGAAGGGGTTGCTCTATGCTTGGGGGGAATTTTGATAAGTCTATGAAGAATGCGGTCGGGTCGAGTGAGTGGCTGAAGGGGGGTGACTTTGTTATTTGTGGAGGAGTTTCTCATAGCTTGGTTAAAGGTGTTTCTACTTTGGAGAGGGTCGTGTTATTTCTTGGGAGCGAGGAAGCTAGGCCAAATGCGCAGAGTAGGCAACTGGAGGGTTGGTTTGGAGGGGGCGTTAAACATGATTTTCTTGTTATGTATTCCTTAAGGAATTTTGGGTGTTAGCGGTTGATGAGAGTCGGGTCTATTTCACAAAGTCTTTGGAAAATTATATAGATAAAAGTCTGATAGGATTGGAAGGGAGGGATGAGACTACTCAGCGTTTTTCACAGAATGTTGGTTGCAGTAGGGTCGACGAAGTTTTTCTTGAAAACTTGAGTGATGGTTCCCAAAAAGATCTGACTGTATTGTCTGAAATTGAGTAGTCCTTATTAAATTTTATCCCTACTTACAGGGATGTACTTACCTGGTCGTCGTTACAGATTTTTGTTGGTGGGGATCCTTTACCAAAGCCTGTAGAAAAGATTGGGAAGGAGGAGAAGTCATGGAGGGAATCGGCTATTTGTTTCGATGGTGAGGATTCACTATTGAAAGGGGTTGTTCACGGAGGGTTGGTAAAACATTTTTCTCCACTTAAAACTAGAAGTGCGAGGAAGCTAGGGAAAGAGAAGGAGAACTTAGTTGCGACTAGTTTTATGGTGCTAGATGGACTTAGGGTGCTTAGAGCTCAGAAATCCCTGGTGAGGGTTAAAAAATGATTGTAGCAACCCTAAATGTAAGGGGAATGGGGGGGATTGCCAAGAAATTATCCCTCAAAAGGTTCCTAGCGAAAGTAAAACCTGATGTTTTATTTATACAGGAAACTATGGTTTGTGAAGAAAAAGCGAGAGATTTGTTTGTTAAATTACTCCCTAATTGGTATTTCTGTGGGGTGGATTCTAATGGTCTTTCTGGTGGACTATTATCTGCATGGAATCCGCGTAAAGCTGAATTCTCTGTTTATTTGACTCCTACAGGGATTTTGTTGGATGGGTTAGTTAAAGATCTAAATAAAAGTTTGAAGCTATTAAATTGCTATGGTCCTTACTCTGGCAGAGAGGATTTTTGGGAGGTTATTAAAAAGGATGGGTTATTTAATGAGCAAAATATTATTCTGGGAAGCGATCTAAACTTTACCACTTCGTGTAGGGAAGTTTGGGGTGAAATTGCTAGAGTGTATCCCCTACAGATAAATTTTAGCCAACTGATATAAGCTGGGGGATTGGTGGATGTCGAGCCTGTAAAACTACTCCCTACCTGGAGGAATAGGAGAAGTGGTCAGGAATACATTGCAAAGAGGTTGGATAGGTTCTTGATAGCTGAGAAGTTAGTGTCATCAGGGCTTGGATACCGATCTTGGGTGTGTAATGTGAATATTTTGGATCACATGCCAGTGATTCTCCATTTGGAACAAGATAAAGATTTTGTCAACTATCCTTTCAAATTTAATTTTGTTTGGCTTGATGAACCATAATTCATTGATTTAGTAAGATCCAATTGGAGTGGATCATTGGGAACTGAGTTATTAAATCCTATGGATTCTTTGGTTAAAAAGATTAAGTTTTTTTTTTTTAAAATAAAAAAGGGGGAGTTTCTTATTACTTAGCTTTCATAGTACAAAAAATCCCAAATGGCAACAGTCTGCCACCTGTTCCGCCAAATTAGCGGAAACCGGAATAGGTGGCAGACTGTGATGTCATTATTCAAAATAGAAATACAGCATCTGCCCTGCCAAACAGAAACCAGAGTAGGTGGCAGATTCAAGTTTTTGCTGAACTGTGCTATGCATCTAAGAAATACTATCAACTGAAAAAATATGACAGAACTGTAAAACCGCATCATCGCAGTACAGAGAGTTGAGTTGAGAGTGTACGAGGTGACCATAGTAGAGAAATTACACATTTTCACATGGGGGCATGTCGTTCGGAGCGTCGCTGAAGGGGTTGTCCCTGGGCTGGAGCCCAAAAGGCCTCACATAGTTTGAGAAACGCTAAGTTGTTGGTGCATTCAAGAAGGCATCATAGAACATGTCAATCCGTTGGTGCATGAGGGTGTCCCATTGTATCTGGTCATCCATCTGGTTCCTTAGCTCGAAGATGAGCTCGAGCTGCTCCAGATGGAAGATAGGTGGTGGAGCCTAGTAGAAATCAAGGAGTGTCGTGAGTGGTGGAGGCGCCAAGACTGGTTGGCCCTCCACCTCCACTCCTAGGTCCACCGGTGTTGCATCCATAGCCTCCTCCGCCACTGCTCGACTTGGCTGTCTGTGTTCTGAATTGAGGCCACATAGTCCAAATGGAGGAATTCCTCTTCAATTATACAGGTGGCCTCTTCCATGGCGGTTGGGGCGCTTGTGCTTGCTGGAATATGGCTAGGGGATGCCAATTATCTGGCACTATGAAGAGGAGGGATTCTGGAGGAAACTGGATGGGTTCCTCTAGAATCTCCTCCTCAACGTATGCCATTGGCGGCGTTCTTGGTGTCTCTCGTCGTTGAGTCCACGCAATGGACAGGGCACACTCCAACCTCTGCACCCTCTGTTGTCGAGAAGATAGGCTATACTAGGCTGGGCCACGCCTTGTATTGCCTCTTTCCCTTGGCATGGAGAAGCCAATAAAACTGTTAATTCACTAGGAAATTTCAATGAGAGCCGACTGGATGTAGAGCTCATTCTTAGAGTGGCCAGGGTGATGGAGCGCAAGGGAGAAATGGAGCCAACCTCTTCCGAGCGAGAGTGAATATCCAAGGCCCGACATGAATATTACAGTGATTCCCCCTCTGCAATTACACCTTGTGGCCGCCATATTTCTCACGTGAGGGATCTGTCCTCCCCTTCTCGGCAGGCAGTAATGTCCTCCCTCCATTCAAGGGTGAGGTGAAGGGTGCCAACCTTCCATATTAACGACTTGGGTCTGGGGAAAGCTACGTGGCCTCTCATTGCTACGTGGCACCCCATTCAAGATTGGATAATATCTCCTGGATAAGTCCAAGCAACAGTCTAATAGCCCAGATCGAGGAGAGGTTTGTGCATTCCAGTGAATTATCTCCACCATGGAGGCCACACCTTCATTTGCCAAACAATCAACTATTGTTTTTGCCTCTCTTTTCACATGTGAGGGGATTAGGGTGAGATTAGGTTGTAAGAGGGATTTAAAACCTTCCAGCAATCATGAGAGTCTCCAACTAGGTGAGACCTCCAAGGGGTGTGACCTCTAGGGCGTGTGACCCATGAATGATTTTAGTAATACGCTGGATTATGATATGGGAATCTCCCTCCACTATGATCTTATTAAATCATGGTTTGCTGCTAACTTGATTCCTCTAAGAAGGATCCAGAGCTCAACAACATTGTTTGTATTGAATCCTAGATATCTTTCTGCATAATACAAAATTTTCCCTTCTTCGTTTTAGAGGACCGCCCCAAATCCCGCTGGACCTGGATTCCATTTTGACGCGCCATCAAATTTTAATTTAATAAAACTAGTGGGTGGGGGGGACCAAGTGCACGAGCTTCCATTTTTTCTAGTAGCCACATTGTTCTGTCTTTCACCAATGAGGTTGAGCTACAAGGTCTCTAGGATATGACTTTCACCTGGATTGCACTTAAGGTCCTCTTGGGACCACTGCCCACTCTTAATTGTTTCCCGTATCAGGTTCATAATTCTTTCCCAAGTTGAGAGAGGGGGGGAGGTCATCGAGAGAAAAATCCTTTTGTTTCTTTCCTTCCATATTTTCCACATGGTGAATCTAGTTAAAGCTTCCATATGCGATCCAAGATTGGGTGTTGATAGGAAATCAAGTCCCTGTTCTCCACTGTGCTTATCATAATGGCTTGATTTCTGTTGGAGCGACGCATTACTTGTGTCCCGATATCCAAAATAATCTCGCTGTAGTTGCAATGGTTGAAAAGATTCTCCATCGTTTCTTCCTATGAATCCACATTTATGAAGATTGTCCCATGTGAGAATGTGATTTTGAACGGTAATCCTTTAGAATATGGACACCTTCGGCCATAATTTTGGGTTCGAGATCTTTCCCTAGATAAGTTCCCTTGGTTGTTCCTAGTAATTTTCCTGTAAATAGTAATCTTCTTTGACTAAGAATTGCCTGCTGTGGAGTGCCCCCATTTGAGTATATTTGGGTCGTCCCTGATATGAATTTTCCTTTGATTTGCACAGTCTTTCCTGGCCTATAGATCCAACTCTGTCTGAAGGTAAAGTTCATGAGGTTCAGTCTTCCAATTGTGCCAGGGTTGGTGCTGATCATTCTCTCTCCATAGATCCTTCACAAACTAAGAGTCCTTGGACTGCATTTGTTGACATAGGGGGATGAGGTATTCAACAGTGGTTATAGGCGGTTGTTGTTGCCATGAGTCTTTCTAGAAAAGGGAGTGTTCTCCATTAGGGATCTCCCAGAAAGCATGCTTCTGAACGATTGTTCCAAGCTATGTTCCAGATATTGGATCCTTGAAGTTGATCATTGAATCTGATTAGATTCTCTTCTATGGTAGTGGGAGCATACTTCCTTTTTCCAAAAAAATTCCCAGAGTTTTGTGGGGTGCTTGAGCCAACGCTACCATAGTTTTTCCCCCATTACTTGATTTAATTTCCATGGATCTCAAATCCCTAGTCCCCCTAAGGCTTTAGGCCTACATATTTTTTCCCAACCGACTATCGTCCATTTCTTGTTTAGGTGATGCTCGTGCCATAGAAAGATGCCTTGGATGTTCTTAATGGCCCTAATGATGGACTGGAGTGATGCTAGAGTGGTAACTAGGTAGGTTGGAAAGGCCTAAAGAACATATTTTAAAATAACCAACCGAGATGCAAGATTAAGTCATCTGAAGGTCCAGTTGCTAAGTCTGTTGGAGGTGGAAAGCAGTAGTCTATTCTAGGAGAAATTATGAGCAACCTCTCTTATGAGTGGGATTCCTAGATAATTGGATGGAAGGGATCTCTTGGGGATGCCCAGGAGTCGAGAGATATGATTTTGGATAGCCATCGGGGTATTGAAGAAGTAGAGTTGTGATTTATCAAGGTTTAAGGCCATTTTTGAAGCTTTGGAGAAATATGTGAGGATGGAATTAATCTTAGTGGATTCCTGGGTTGTCGGTGTGTTCAGAAGAAGAGTGTCATCGACAAAATCACTGTGAGAGGGGGCTGGCTAGATATTTTGCAGGGGTAGACCTTTAAGGGATCCTTCCAAAATAGAGGCCTTGAGGTATTTCCCCAGTCCCTCTTCCATTATGACAAAGAGAAAGGGGGAGAGGGGGTCCCCTTGTCGGATACCTCTGGTGGGAGAGAAGGGCTAGGAGGGAACTTCATTGACTAATATAGATAAAAATGCTAAGGAAGTGAGCCTCATGATCCATGCCACCCAGTGATTGTCGAAGACAAAGGCCTCGAGGAGGGAGCACATATATTTCGAACTGATTCTGTCAAAAGGTTTGGAAAGGTCGAGTTTGATGAGCATACATGGATTCCTTGTTGTTTTCAGCGAGTGTATGACTTCATGAGCTAGGATGACACTATCCATGATTTTGCTTCCTTCCACGTAGCCATCGTGCTCTTTAGAGATGATGAAAGGAATAATTGGTTTGATACACATGGAAATGACCTTAGGGATAATTTTTTAGATAACATTACAGAGAGCTATTGGTCTGTATTTTTTGGGATGCATTACCCTTTCCTCCTTCTGAATGAGCGTGAGGAAGGTGGAATTGAAGGATGAGAGGACTTGTCCTGAGGTTCTTGATTCCTCCACTACATGCTAGACTTCATCTATGATCATTGGCCAACAATAGTGGAAGAATTATGTCATGAAGCCATCAAGACTTGGATCTTTACCTGTGGGAATTTATTTAACTGCTTGATCCACATCCTCTTGGGTGATGGGTCTCGTCAGGGATTCATTCTGTTCCTGAGTGACTAGGGAAGGTATGTTCCTGGTGATTTTGTGAATTGTTGGCATTCTGTCATCGATCAACTCTATTAGGAGGTCTTTGTAGTAATTGATCAGTTCCTCTTCTATTATACCATGGTCCCTGGTGGCATTTCCTTGGGCATCCTCCTGTTGGGTTATTCTATTGATGTATCGTTGGTGCACCATGGATCGATGAAATAACTTGGTGTTTTTTTCTCCTTCTTTGAGCCACTGTACCCTAGATTTTTGTCTCCAGAGTATTTCCTAATGTTCCTTTCTCTCATCCAATTCTACCTTGAGATCCTTCTCTTCCTTCATTAAGGTTGTCGTTATGTCCCCAGTAATGAAGGTATTTTGCAAGGTTTCCAGGTGTTGCTCTATTTCCTGCAATCTTTACAGGATGTTCCCAAATACATTCTTATTCCAGTGCTTTAGCTGTGACTAAAAGTTTTTGAGCTGCTGCTAGAATTTGTACATGCAAGTTCCATGGTCTATTTTTTATTTCTTCCACCAAGATTCTGAAAGATTTTGAAATTCTAGGTGAGAGAGATAGAAATTCTCAAATATGAAGGGATTGAGTTTGGGCGTCGCCTCGACATCAAGACAGAGAGAAATAGGCCTATGATCCGAGCCTGGTTTCGGGAGAATGTTGGCTTCAATGACGAGGTCCTCCAACAGCAGGGCCTTTGAAATGAGGAAATCGTCTAACTGGAAAGCTACATGTTGATGCCCAGATCTGCGATTGGACCAAGTGAAAATTCCATTTCTAGTTTCTATATCTATTAAATCCAGTTGATCTATGAGGGTTCAAAACTTACCACTGTCTTGATTGAGCCTCTTGGTGCCTCCTGTATTTTCCTCCCACATTAGGATGATATTGAAATCGCCCCCTAGCAACCCGTTAGGTGAGTCCAACAGTGTTTTGATGGTGGCTATTCTCTTCAAAAATAACTCTTTGTTCTGAGTACTTTGAGGCCCATATACATTTTTGATCACGTCTTCTTTGGTATATGCTATGACTTTGAAGTGAGTCGTAAGCATGCCCACTGTGGAAAAGGATGATGATTGTTGTTGGATTACACAATATTTCTAGACTTCCTGTCGCTTTGTTGGAGTTCGTATGAAGGGATTCACATCCTCTCCAACAAAATCGAAATATATCTGTCACTTCTTCACCAACACATTTTGTTTCCCGCAAAAGGAGAATGCCTGGATTCTCAAAACGAATACAATCTCGAAGAGTCCTCTGCTTGGATCTTCCATTGATCCCTATGATATTCCATGTTATGCTCTTCATCATCATGAGTTATGAGGTTGATGGAGGTATCCCTCCATGCATCTCTAGATCTGCCCTGAGTTGAGCATGAAGTTGCCTACTTCCTTAATGAGTTGTTGTGCATATTTTCACCCTCGTCTCTTTCTTTCCCGGGAGGTTTGTTTGAGCTCAGTGGCTGGGTCTAAGGATATCCCTAGTTGTGAGGTAGAGCTTGTCGTGGAGTCAATGAAAACTTTTTGAACTTTTTGAGTTGTTCCTATGGGATGGTTTGCAGATCCTTTCGATTGACGTCTTCCTCCAGGTTTTTGAGATCTATGTCTGCCATATATTGCTCATCAAGCTTCATGAGAGTGTCCCCACTTTCTTCTAGCTTATCCCCATACGTCTTGCCAGTGGAGCTTGTGTCTTGGTTGTCTTCTTTGCCTGTTTCAGTTTGTTGCTTGGATTTTCCTTTTTCCTTTTCCTGACTCTCTTTTTTGTGTGGATCTCCGACCTCCTCTTCTCCAGGGAGTTGGTTAAGAATGTCGTAGGAGTTTTTAGTGGATATTTTCGGAGCATTGTCTTGATTCTTCTTTTTGGGTGGGTGACATTTTCTTCCAGTGACTGCGGTAAAGCCATCCTTTTGCTTCTCCTCTCCTGCTTTTGGATTCTGGGCATTTAAGGGACAGTCCTGGAAAAGGTGGCCATGCTCGTGGCATTTCCTGCAGCGGAAGGGAATATGCTCATAATCCATTGTTTGATTCCAGTCCTCATCCTAATATTCTAGGGTTACTAAGCCTGGTAAATCCTTTGATATGTCCATGTAGACACAAATCCGAGCGTAGGAGGTGTATTTCCTCTGCTTTGTGGCCTCCAAGGATTTGACATATCTTCCCACCATATTCCCTATACCCATTAGGATTTCCCCCAGCCAAAATTCCTGTGGCAGGGAGTATAGCCTTATCCACACTAGAGCCGTTGTGAAATTTTCTTTCTCTGGGTTGAAGCAGTCCATCCAGAATCAAAGAAATAGTCTGGCTAAGTTTCAAAAGTATGGCCCATTATAAAAAATTATGTCCTTGTCTTCCAGATTGTAAAGGATGATCGTAGAAAACCCCTTGGAGATGATTTGTACTTTGTAATATCCCTTGGGGTTCCACTAGTCTTTGAGCCATCTCAAGAGATCCCATCCTGAAGGCCAAAGCCCAAGAAACTTTTCGATGAGGGCGTGCTCCCACATAAATTGGGTGTGTTCCCCAACCCTAGTTGAGCTTATGAGATATCGTGGTGGCTTATCAGATTGGGGAATGCATTTCCCTGGTTCCCATCCTGGAGATGCCTTTAGATGAGACGTGCTTGGCTCCACATCCATTGCTTTGTTGAATCCATATTGCTCCTTAGCTAGGATTTTTCTCTCAGGTGTGGAGGCAGCTCAAAAGCAGGTTGCTTGGCACACAGTCCTACTCTATCGTTTGCTGCAACATTCTGGTACGAGGGGGCTTCCCCCCCTATGGGATCATCCTGTGTGGTTAGTTGTGGCGTATCAGAACTGTCTAGCGCTTCTCGTGCGATTGCATCAACTACAGGGGAAACAATTCATGCAGGGTTTCTCTATGGTTTTCATCCCGCTTGTCTCAGAGCTCCGCGAGCAGTCTAATTTTTGGTTAAAAATATTAAGTTACTTAAGTCATTGGTGATATTTTGGGAAAGAAAGAAAAATACTGAAGAAAAGGAAGAGATGGTATAGTTAGAATTGGATTTGGATACATTATACACTGATTTCCCTGGGGGATTTGAGAAGGAGGAAGACAAGGTGTTGGTGATAGAAAAAGAAAAGAAGAAATTGGTCCTATTAATACATGAGGAGGAAACTTGGAGGCAAAAGAGTAGGGTTAATTGTTTGGCTTCCAGAGACAGGAATGTTAAGTTTTTCCATGCTTTTGCAAATTCCAAAAAAATAGATCAATACCATTTGGGATATTACCAAGGATGATGGAACAATAATCACTAATAATCTAGAACTACAAAAGGAAGCAGTGGACTATTTCCAAAATGTTTTTAAGGCACGGGATAACATTGCCATATCTTATCAACTTGTAGTTTTAAGAAATTATCCGAGGATGTTTTCAGTGGAAGAAGGTCTCAGACTGGATGAGGCAGTTACTTTAGTATAAATAATGACAAATCTTAAAGGTTTTAAGGTATCAAAAAGTCCTGGGCGGGATGGCTGGACTGTTGAATTTTTTCTAGATTTTTTTTATCTTTTGGGTTATGATTTATTAGAGATGGTGGAAGAGACTAGGAGGAAAGGTATATTTTCTGGTGCCTTGAATGCTACCTTTATTGAATTTATACCAAAGAGTGATAAACTATATTCCTTTGGAGGTTTTATACCAATTGCATTATGCAATTTGGTTTCCAATATCATTACTAAAATTATTGCTGCTAGAATTAAAACCTCACTATCTGTTGGTATTTCAAAGAAAAAGTTTGGATTCCTTGAGGGAACACAAATCAATGATGTTATTGGAGTTGTACAGGAATATTTACACAATATAAAGGTAAAAAACATCAAGGCACTTGTCCTAAAATTGCATTTGATAAAGTCTTATGATAGAGTGGACTGGGATTTCTAACACTTGTTTTATTACAGGTGGGTATGAGTTTAGAAGAAACAGACTGGATCTTGGGGTGTGTGTCTTATACAAACTTTGTTGTGTTTAATAATGGTAAACCCACTAGGTTCTTTAAGAGTACAAGGGGTTTAACGCAAGGCTTCCCTTTATCTCCTTTACTTTTTATCCTTATTGTAGAAGGGTTAAGCAAAGCCATTCAGGAGCAGGTAAGGGTTAAGAAAATCGAAGGTATACCTGTGGAAAGAGGGCTAAGAATTACACATTGGATGTTTGTGGATGATGTAATTATGTTTGGGAGTGGAAGCATTTCTGAGTGGGAAGTTTTTAAGGAGGTATTGGAACTTTTTTTCAAGGAGACTCGGATGGATTTTAGTCCACAAAAGTCTTTTTTCTTAGAAGCAGGGTGGGAAGTTGAAGAACTTGTTTCAATGAAAGAGCTCCTTCCCTTTGTAGGAAATCCAGTAGATGACAAGTTTAAGTACCTGGGGTTCTTTTTGAAACCAATCTATTATTCTAGAGCTGATTGGAATTTGCTGGAGAAAAAATTTGAAAAAATAATTTTGAATTGGTGTCATAGGTGGCTTTCTTTAGGGGGAAGGGTCATATTGGTAAAATCTGTTCTTGAAGGAATTTCTGTATACTGGCTTTCTTTGGTTAAGATACCAAAAAGTGTTCTAAACAATATAAGAAGGAGGATGTTAATTTTTTTATTGACTGGTAAAAAATTTAATGAAGGGATGCATTTGGTACGCTAAAAAAAGCTTGTGAAACCACAAAAAACTGGTGGGTGGGGAATAAAAAATATTTTTTCCTTTGGAAAAGATTTGGCGGCTAAACGTATGTGGAGATTCCTAATGGTGCTTGGTCTATGGCATGAGGTGATAATTAAAAAATATCTTAAGAAGAAAATTGTGGAGGAGTGGTTCAGATAAAGTAGGAAAAATTGGACTTCAAATTTTTGGAGAGCACTCACCTCATATTTATCTATTATAAGAGTTTGGTTGGTTTGGAAACTTGGAAATTGGAGGGATATTAGAATTGTAACTGATCCTATGTTTGGGTCTCAATCTTATTATAAACTGTCAAGGAACCTTATATTGAAATTGAAGGCACAAGGGATTGAATTCCTTGCACAAGTTGGGTCTAGTGAGTTGGAGGTTTCAAATCTTACAAGATGGAAAAAGGCTGAGACTCTAAGGCTGGAAGGAGAAAAAAAAGAGGAATGGAATCATTTTATTAAGGGATTATTTGTTTCAGGTTTTGAACTAAATGATGAAAAAGATACCTTATTGTGGTCCTGGGATAAAAAAAGGGGACATGTAAATGCCAATCAATCTTACAAAGTTCAATTGTTGGAGGTTATGGAAGAAGAACCTATTTACTTGTATAATGAACTATGGAAATGGAAGCTACCCTTAAAATTCAAACTGTTTATCTCGTTAATGCTTGAACAAAGAATTCTTACTTGGGAAAATTTGAACAAATGAGATTTTAATGAGTCGAGCAGATGTGTCTTGTGTGGGATCCGTGAGGAAACAATGTCTCATATTTTTGTGGAGTGCAACTTCATCAAAGGTATTTTCCAATCAATCTTAAAGGAATTAAAATTATTTAGTACTTGGGAAGGAGGACAAATTGTTGATTGTTTACAAAATTGGATAAGGAAGAAGGAAAATTGGAAAGAAATCCCTTGCTTTATTTGTTGGGAGGTTTGGATACACAGGAACTTGGTTATATTTTAATATCTTCCTCCTAATTTGATTAGAGTGTGCAACTGTATTCTACAGGACTTGGGAGAATTAAAAGTCTCATAGGTTACCAAGTTAAGAAGGATTGATAGACCTCCCATTCTTGATTGGGATTTGGCAGTGGGGTTTTTTGATGGAGCCTCTCAAGATAAGGGTACAAAATGTGGGGTTGGAGCTCTATTAAAATTTCCACTGTTGAGCACTTTCAGACTAAAAATGAATTGTGGTAGAGGAACCAATACTAGGGGTGAACTCCTAGCGTTGTGGTGCATTTTATATTTTGCAAGTTATAAAAAGGTTACAAGGTTACAACTGTAGGAGATTCAAATATTATTATCGATTGGTTTACTAATGATAATAACTTACATGTGATATCTTTGCAGCCTTGGATGACAAAAAATAGAATGTTGAGCGGGATTTTTCAACAACTCAAAGCTCAACATATATACAGATCTTATAACAAGGAAGTTTATCAGCTATCAAAGGAATCTTTGCTACTGGATGAGGATGGAATATTTTTTGCAATGGTTAGAGAAGGAAAACCATAAAATTTTGAAAGATTAGCTATCAATCAATATATTATTGTTGCAAGGATGCAAAAATGGTTGTTGTGTATTTTGAAATAGACCACTATTGCAAGGTTGCAAAAATGGATTTTTGTATTATGATATGTAAAACATAGGCTATATTTTATAGATTTTAGGTGCAACGCACTGAAATATTTTTTAATGTGCTCATAACTTATGTCCTTTCAATTTTGGAAAGAAGGACTTTAAAGTCTTGTTCTAGTTGTAAGATTTTGTAAAAGACCTATTATATTCACTAATACAAGTTATTTTTATTTTTGAAAAAAAAGGACAGCTACATGTATATTCATTTGTGAGATCAATATATATCTGATTTAGTGTTGTGTAATCTAAATTTCAGTACAACTTTTTATCCTAATAAATTTTATAAATCTTAATAGTAAGTAATTGTGAACATATTAATTTTTCTTTTAATTCAAAACAGTATCATTGAACTTAAAGAGACAAAGACTTTCATCTTTTCGTTGAAGATAAGTTTAATTATCATTGTATCCTACACTCATCAAATCATACAAAACAGTGAAATAAATTCCCTCCAGTTTGTTTTCTCATTCACCCAACACAACTATTGATCTTGTTAAATAGATTTTAGCTAGTTTCCAAATCTTAAATGCATGTGGTCATAGTGGTTAGGATATTTTACAACTCTATTTTTATAAGTAGTAGAAGTTTGTTAATTTTAGATAGCAAAGGTATTTTCAGAGAAGAAGAAGTGTGCAACAACACTGAATGTAACTGAACTTTGTTTTCAATATAGATATGGTTTTTTTTGCATATACAATAGTCTGAAGTACTCTAATTTTTTTACTCTGTTTTTTCTGTAAATACTCTGTTTCTTTTCCCACAGATTGGTATCAGAGTAGGATTTAGGACGTGTTTTGTGTTTATATTGTGGTTCTTTAATATGGCTAGAAACAGTAGCATGTGGCAGCTGTTACTGCTAGAAGTTTACCCTAGATTGCTATAGGGTCAAACCTAACACATCTTCGATTATTACAATGATTTTATGAATACATGTATATTGGATTTGAAAAAAGGTTGGAGGTTGCAGCAGTAAATGAAGAATGATAATACCAATTCCTAATTGTAAATAAGTTCCGATCACACTCACTTAATCAATGGCAACCAATTTAACAAAGCAGAAAAAACCATAAGAATAAAGTATGCAAGTTCCAAATCTGTTCACCCACACATGAAGATTCTTGATCCTAAATGTCATTCAAAAACAGAGAATAAGGTACTTAAAAACAAGTCTTGGAATGGGAAAGAAATCAGTGAAATCTTCACTGCCTTATCAACATAACAAGATAATTTCAATGCATTGCAAAGATAACATGTTTTACAAGTAAGAAAAGGAAGAAAGAGATTAGAGGAGAAAGTTTTCTCATCAAAAAGGCTGTAGCATTGAGTGCCAATGGAAAAATGTTCCTGTTTTACAATCATGAAAAGAGTCTCAGTCCTGCATCCCTGATCTCTATTCAACCCTCTCGGATCCTCCCCTCTTCTCCTTTTCCAATGACATAATATATATCCCTATAGATAGATAAACTATCACTAATTTCTAGGAAACAAACTTGATACTACATACTAAAAATAAAATAAATAAATATGCAATAGGCTGCCAACTATTCTTGAATGCTATAATTGGTTATAATTAACTGCCACGTGTTCATGGAATATTTAAATACTGCCTAAAATGCTCATCGAACCCTGGAGATGATATTTGACTTACTAATCCCTCTCATGAAAACTTGTAACTAAAAGCTACATCATTTCCTAATGAAATGGATCAGATACTCTGCCACAAAAATACTCTGCCATCTGTTCATTGGTTATCTAAAAATATGATCTTCTGTTAAAATCCTTTTCTTTGATATGATTTCTTGAAAATTATGGATCAGATCCATAAATTATGCCTGCATTTTTTAGATTGATTCCTTCCTGAAGCTATGGATCTAATAATAGTATGTTCTGCTAACTGTAGATATGCCTTCCTGGAAATATTGAATGTGTCTGATTTTCTAGCTATGCTTGACACTGTATTCTCCATGATATAATTTGAAGATTTCTTTCCCAATAAAATTCAAATCTTCTTCGTGTAGCCTCATGCATCTCTTGGTCACGAGTTGCAGCAGAAAAATCAACCTCATCCAAAAGCACCATCAGAAAGTTGGTTTGCAATATTAAATATTGATCCCAACAACCTCTCACTTTCACTATAGTAAGTTGACATCACCACCTCGAGTGGAACGTACAACAGTGGAACACCTGCTTGGTTTACAATGACCTGAGCACAAGATGTTTTTCCTGTACTTGGAGGTCCTTCAAAGAGTACTGCTCGAGGTCAATTAGATTCAAATTTGCACCTAGTGCCTTTTGAAATGTTATCATATATCTCTGGTCGTTGTAGAGCCAACAAGATAGTGTCCTCTATTTCTCTTTTTTCTCATAGTATCCATCTATATTGTCCCAAGATACTACATCCTTATTAGAGATTCCATAAATTGCCTCTAGACCATATATCTTCACTCCCATGCCCTCCAATGCTTCTAAAGATTTTGCATTAGAAGAAACATTGGTCCAGTGTTCTTCCTGTCCCTTTTCTTCCGGTGGCTAAGGGTGCCTGTGTAAACCCCACAATCTGCGAAGATACAAATCTGTCTCTGAGATATTGATGTTAGGGGGAGGTATATATGTTCCATGAGAGTTTTCCCATCACGTTTCAATCCTCTGTCAGAATCGTGTTTTTTCCTATGCAAAAGGTTTTCTTACTTCCATGACCACTATAACCTACTTGAGAGGCCCGATCAAGCTGGCCATATGCAGATCTTCCATCAAGGAAAGTGACAACACCAACATCATAGTCTAGACGTGCCCTCGAGTGTCTCAAAGTTGGATCGACATATCTTGGAACATCATCCAAAGCAGAGTATGGGTGTTTCGATCCAAAAACTCCACTATAAAGACGACTAGGAGCATCCAAATAACAATGGACATGTTCCAAATGACGAGAATGTCTATCATCAGGATACAAGACCATGCATGTATCCTTTCTACTAAATGCAGGCTGCAATTTGTAACCTTCACACTATATACCTGCACCAATACCCTCGACTATGATCGATGAGTCATATGGAAAAAGGATCGGTGTTGCTCTGCATTTTGCGTTGATTTGAGTTTTACTTGTGGCTAGGCATGTGGACTCGAATTGAATTGCAATTGTATTTTATTTCTCTTTGTAGCAATAGCCCCACTTGCAAGAGGATAAGGGAATTTTAATTATTCATATATGCCAATACTCCCAATGCAATTCGTTGACTTGTGTTGTATGTATTTACTAACTCGTGTCTTGTATGACTGCAGGTGTGTGGTTTCAAGGACTAGAGATTATCCTTCTCGTGCAACTAAAGTTTGGTGAAATTTATAATAAAACCAACTGTGTGCAAAGGCCATTGAAACCCGAAAAACAATTTGGCAAACCTTTAATAAAAATTATCTTTTAAAGGCCAAGTTATCTCAATCAAGGAGTCATAGCCATACGTCAAGGGTGTATGGAATAAGAACTTCCAACCGTCATGTACCTCCTCTCTAAAGAGGTGAGTTAAAATTTCAAAACTGTTTCTGGCATATACAATACCAGTGCTCAGGAACAACACTTCTCAGTACTACGGGAATAACCCCATTCCTACAACAAGGAGAAAATTGAAAATTTTATATCTAGATACTAACATTGGCTCCTTTTAGGGATGATGTTCCCCCTGTGGGATGTCAAGAACTTGCAGACCTATGTGCCTTTAACATTTCTTCTCATCTGTGTAATTCTGACCTTGCAAATCTTCTGCTCTGTAGACTTCCACAACTTCTGTGTTGTGCCTAGTCCATTGGGTTATGGAGTCAGCCAATGTCATTCAAATATAGCCCAAATTTCTGCAACTCTGCTCTTCATTTGAAGCCAAACTACCCCTGCCAATAGTTCCTTATATACATTGGGCATGGAGTCTTTATTTCAAACTAAAATCAATTACTAAATGCAAACCTCATGTGTTATGCAAACTAGAAATGCTCAACCATCAGCTTATTCATCTATACTACCCTATTCTAACTGCTGAGAATAAATGTTTCAAGTATATATAAATTTCCAGAAAAATAATTCAAGCAACAAATTGCTTGACTTGTCTTCATATACACAGCGAAAGACATGAAAAGAGAACAAGATATGCAACAAGAAAACCATAACCAACTCATGTTTGTTGCTGCAAACCATCATGCCAAAGTTTCTAATATATGGCATTATTGAAAACAATGACTCCATCCATATAGCAACTGGATCATAAAATTCATGTATGATCTTACCTAGTTTTTTAAAATCAGAAAGTTGTGTTTCCTCAAAGTTGATCTCATTAGATTGTTGATCATGAATGTCATTTCCAAGTTCTATAAACCCATATATTGACTGCTCAACAACTGACCCAGAAGCAAGCATCAATTGTTGTTGGAACTTTTCTCTATCAGTTTCATGATGCTCATGATGCTCTTGATCAGATCTAGGACTGTTGCCATATGCTATCTGCTCGATGTTTATTTCAAATTTTGATGTATGGCTGCCATAATCTGGTTCCGACTGTTCATAACTAATGGGCAAAATGTTTTCATAAATCTGTTGATTAGTTTCTATCACCATAAATATAGCAGGCTGCAGATAACCTTCCACAATTCCGTTATGTTTAACAGGTTCATCGACAACAATATGTTGAAGAAACTCTTGTTCTTTATACTCATCATAAACATGAGATTTTCCATTCAAATCAAAAACTGCAGGTGCATCAAGAACAAGATTAAATGCATCTATAGCTATGCAATCATCTTTCCTGTCATCAATGTTATCTTGAATATCTTTCTTAACAAAATGATTTTCATCCTTGCAAACAAAGAAAAACTCTACTTTCTGCTGAATATGCTTCTCAAATACAACACAACAATTTTCAAAACGACTTTTAGCTGAAAATTTTCCTTTATAAAATATATTGAAAGAATCATGAAAACTTGCCAACGAGTTAATACTTGAAGTTGGAAGAGATATGTACCAGTCGAGGGCTGCTCCCTTCAACGAGTATCTGAAAATCTTGATCTTGACATCCTCATGCACAATCTGACGTTCATGAATAAACTCATGAAAATCTCGCAGATGCTTAGCCAGAACTTCCCAATCTTCACCTTTAAATGTAGGAATGGTACCTTCCCATTCAACTCTGCTAAGAATTGGGTTTGGAAAACCAATGACATATGAAAAATCACAAAAAGAAAACCTTTGAGACAAATTGGCTTCCATGCTTGGATCCAGTGGAGTCGCCTATTAATCTTTAAACAATGGAGTCACCATGGTGAAAGATCTCTAGTCAAGCACATGTCCTCTTCTTGTTCACCATCAAGAAGCGGATCTGATCGTTGTCGTTCTCCCAGGGAAGATTTCTTCGATGCTTCGTCCCCGATAACGATGCCAAAATATGTTAGTGCTAGAATTTGCCCCTAGACTGCTATAGGTTCAAGCCTAGCACATCTTCGATTATTACAATGATTTTATGAATAAATGTATATTAGATTTGAAAAAAGGTTGGAGGTTATAGCAGTAAATGAAGAATGATAATACCAATTCCTGATTGTAAATAAGTTCTGATCACACTCACTTAATCAATGGTAACCAATTTAACAAAGAAGACAAAACCATAAGAATAAATAAGTATGCAAGTTCCCAATCTGTTCACCCACACAGGAAGATTCCTGATCCTAAATGTCATTCATAAACAAAGAATAAGGTACTTAAAAACAAGTCTTGGAATGGGAAAGAAATCAGTGAAATTTTCACTGCCTTATCAACATAACAAGATAATTTCAATGCATTACAAGGATAACATGTTTTACAAGTAAGAAAAGGAAGAAAGAGATTAGAGGAGAAAGTCTGCTCATCGAAAAGGCTATAGCATTGAGTGCCAATGAAAAAAGGTTCATGTTTTACAATCATGAAAAGAGTCTCAGTCCTGCATCCCTGATCTCTATTCAACCCTGTCGGGTCCTCCCCTCTTCTCCTTTTCCAATGACAGAATATATATCCCTATAGATAGATAAACTATCACTAATTTCTAGGAAACAAACTTGATACTACATATTAAAAATAAAAGAAATAAATATGCAATAGGTTGCCAACTATTCTTGAATGCTGGAATTGGTTATAAAGAATTGCCACGTGTTCATGGAATATTTAACTACTGCCTAAAATGCTCATCGAACCCTGGAGATGATATTTGAATTACTAATCCTTCTCATGAAAACTTGTAACTAAAAGCTACATCGTTGCCTAATGAAATGGAACAGATACTCTACCACGAAAATACTCTGCCATCTGTTCATTGGTTATCTAAAAATATGATCTTCTGTTAAGATCCTTTTCTTTGATATGATTGCCTGAAAATTGTGGATCAGATCCATAAATTATGCCTGCATTTCTGAGATTGATTCATGCCTGAAGCTATGGATATGATAATAGTATGTTCTGCCAACTGTAGAGATGCCTTCCTGGAAATCTTGAATTTGTCTAATTTTCTATCTATGCTTTACACTGTATTCTCCATGATATAATTTGAAGATTTCTTTCCCAATAAAATTCAAAGCTTATTCGTGTAGCCTCATGCATATCTTGGTCACGAGTTGCAGCAGAAAAATCAACCTCATCCAAAAGAACCATCAGAAAGTTGGTTTGCAAGATTAAATATAGATCCCAACAACCTCTCACTTTCACCATAGTACTTTGACATCACCACTTCGAGTGGAATGTACAACAGTGGAACACCTGCTTGGCTTACAATGACCTGAGCACAAGATGTTTTTCCTATACTTGGAGGTCCTTCGAAGAGTACTTCTCGAGGTCGATTAGATTCAAATTTACACCTACTGCCTTTTGCAATGTTATCATATATCTTTGGTCGTTGTAGAGCCAACAAGATAGTGTCCTCTATTTCTCTTTTTTGTCATAGTATCCATCTATATTGTCCCAAGATACCACATCCTTATCAGAGCTTCCATAAATTGCCTCTAGATCATACATCTTCACTCCCATGCCCTCCAATGCTTCTAAATATTTTGCATTAGAAGAAACATTGGTCCAGTGTTTTGCCTGTCCCTTTTCTTCTGATGGCTAAGGATGCCTGTGTAAACCCCACAATATATGAAGATACAAATCTGTCTCTGAGATAATGATGCCAGGGGGTAGTATCTCTGTTCCATGAGGGTTTTCCCATCACGTTTCAGTCCTCTGTCAGAATCGTGCCTTTTCCTATGCAAAAGGTTTTCTTACTTCCATGACCACTGTAACTTGCTTGAGAGGCCCGATCAAGCCGGCCATATGCAGATCTTCCATCAAGGAAAGAGACAACACCAACATCATAGTCTAGACATGCCCTCGAGTGTCTCAAAGCTGGATCGACATATCTTGGAACGTCATCCAGAGCAGAGTATGGGCATTTTGATCCAAAAACTCCACTATAAGGATGGCTAGGAGCATACAAATAACAATGGACATGTTCCAAATGGTGAGAATGTCTATCATCAGGATACAAGACCCTGTGTGTATCCTTTCTACTAAATGCAGGCTACAATTTGTAACCTTCACACTGTATACATGCGCCAATACCCTCGACTATGATCGATGAGTCATATGGAAAAAGGATCGGTGTTTCTCTGCGTTTTGCATTGATTTGAGTTTGACTCGTGGCTAGGCATGTGGACTCGGCTTGACTTGCAATTGTATTTTATTTCTCTTTGTAGCAATAGCCCCACTTGCAAGAGGATAAGGGCGTATTAATTATTCATATATGCCAATACTCTCAATGCAATTCGTTGACTTGTGTTGCATGTATTTATTAACTCATGTCTTGTATGACTACAGGTGTGTGGTTTCAAGGACTAGAGATTGTCCTTCTGGCGCAACCAAATTTTGGTGAAATTTATAATAAAACCAACTCTATGCAAAGGCCACTGAAACCCGATTTGTTTTTTGGCAAACCTTTAATAAAAATTAGCTTTTAAAGTCCAAATTATCTCAATCAAGGAATCATAGCCATACATCAAGGGTGTATGGAATAAGAACTTCCAACCTTCCTGTACCTCCTCTCTAAAGAGGTGAGTTAAAAGTTCAACACTATTTCTGGCATATACGATACCAGTGCTCAGGAACAACACTTCCCGGTGCTATGAGAATAACCCCATTCCTGCAACAAGGAGAAAATAAAATTTTTTATATCTGGATACTAACAACAGCAAGTACCACAATTTGATGGGAAAAAATATGATGTCTAGTGCATCAATATGAAGACCATTTTCTTCTCTCAAGAGTTGGGGGAGCTTGTTGAAAATGGCTTCCTTGAGCTTGCAGGACACACTGCATTCAATGCACTCACTCAAATTTAGAGTAACACAGTGAAGGAGAACATGAAGAAGTATGCCAAGGTTCTTTACTTTATACAAACATCTATGGGAGACTCCATTTTTCCAAGAATAGAAGCAACTACAAAATCCAAGAAAGCATGGAATACTTTGCAACATGCATACCACAGAAGCACCAATGTAAAGCTTGTCAAGTTACAATTGTTAAGAAGAGATATTGAAAATTTGCAAATGAAGGAGTCTAAGTTAGTGAATGACTTCTTTACTCACACTATGATCTTGGTTAATCAAATTAGAATTAACGGAGACACTCTTGAGAATCGAAGGATAGTAGAAAAAACCTTGAGAATTTTTCCTCCCAGATTTGATCATATTGTTGTAGCAATAGAAGAGTCATAGGACTTAACTCAAATGTTCCTTGATGAGGTTATGGGTTCCTTGTAAACCCATGAACAAACGCTGAATAGATCAGCTACCATCTCTTCTGAGCAAGCTTTTAGATCTCAAGTTTCAGTTAAAGGAAGAGGTAGATCATCCAACAATAGAGGTGTTGCTAGAGGCGGTGGAAGTGGAATATTCAACAACATCCATGAAAGAGGATGACGAAATTCTTTAGAAACATGTGGAAGAGGAAGGAGCGGAGACAATTCATGTAGAATCTTTTCACAAAGGTATGCAAAATCGAATGTACAATGTCATCACTATAAAAATATTGGGCATTATGCATCTGAATGTAGAAAAAAACAATATGATATGTATCAACAAAATGTAAATTTCATTAAGAGGGAATAAATTGAAAGTGAAAATAAAGAATTTTTTTCTATCATTTGCAATGTCGCAGAAGAATATAATAAGAATCTTTGGTACTTAGATAGTGGTTGTAGCAACCACATGAGTGGAAACAAATAAATGTTTTCTAACATTGATGTATTGGTGAAATCTAAGGTGAGAATGGGAAATAACAACAAAGTGTCAGTCATGGGTAAAGGATGCATCTCCATTTGCGACAATCAAGGTGAAATTAAACAAATCCAAGATGTATACTATGTCCCAGTTTAAAACATAATCTCATTAGTGTTGGGCAATTAGTTCAAAAGGGATATAATTTTATGTTTGAGAATGGAGAATGCATTATTTTTTATAGAAATGGTAGTGATAGTTGAATTATAGCAGTTAAGATGACAAACACAAGAATGTTTCCTTTAACCATGAAGAATGAATTTTTCAGTTGCATTCAAAGTTGATACAATAGACCAATCTATGTTGTGGCTCCTAAGATATGGTCACTTGAGTTATAGTGGTTTGAATTTGTTGCATAAGAAGCAAATGGTAAGAGGATTGCCTTTGATTGAACAACCTACTAAAATATGCGAGCGCTGCATTTTGGGAAAACAACATAGAAATGATTTTCCCTCTGATAAATCATGTAGAGAAATAACATCACTTGAGTTGATTCATTCAGATTGGTATGGTCCTATGCAAACCCCCTCTCTTTGAAAAAGTCAATATTTTATAGAATTCATAGATGATTTCAGTAGAAAAACATGGGTCTATTTCTTAAAGTATAAATCTGAGGCCTTTGATATATTCAGGAACTTCAAGTCCATAGTTGAAAAACAAAGTGCACACTACATAAAGGTCCTATGGAATGACAAAGAAGGAGAATACGTATCAAATGAATTTCTAAATTTTTTCAAAGAACATGGAATTAAGAAGCAATTTACATCAAGGTATACACCACAACAGAATGGTATGGCAGAAAGAAAAAATAAAACCATTCAGGAAATGGCTACAATCATGTTAAAAGATAAAGGATTGTCAAATGAGTTCTAGGCTGAATCAATATTAACTACAATTTATTTGTTGAATAGATGTCCAACAAAACATGTTCATAGCATGATTCCAAAAGAGGCATGGAGCAAGAAAAAGCCCAAAGTTGAAAACTTGAGATTGTTTGGTTGTGTGCCATATTCACATATACCCAAAGAAAGAAGACAAAAAATGGAATGATAAAGAAGAAAAATGTGTTTTTATTGGATCTAGTGAGTAGTCAAAGGCATACAAACTATACAATCCTAAAACAAAGGAATTAATAATTAGTAGAGATGTGATCTTTCTTGAAGATGAAGCATGAAATTATTAGCAAGGAACAACACAAGATGTTGGGACAACAATACCTCCTATGTAGTTATCAAATGGAACACAAGGTATTACCACAGTGATACATCAAAGCATTGGAATTCAACATGGAGCACAAGGTGTCACCCAAATGACACCTTCATTGACAAGTTCCCAAGTTGTCCCCCAGGAAACTTCTCCAACAAGAACTCCTAGCAGGAAAGAAAGAACCAATCTATCATCTTCAAGTTATCATGGCAACGATAGCTCAAGAAAAACAAGAAGCTTGAAGGAGATATATGAGACATCCAGGTATGAAGATGATGATAATGAATTGGTGTATTTTTATTTATTTTCTGAATTTGATCCTATTTACTTTGAATATGCAGTAAAAGAAAGAAAATGGTGTGATGCCATGGATGAAGAAATGCAAGCATTTAATAAAAATGAGACATGGGAGCTAGTAAACCTTCTAGCAATAAAATAAGTTATTGGTGTCATGTGGGTTTATAAAACCAAGAATGGTGTAGAAGGAAGAATTGAAAATCACAAAGCACGACTTATGGTCAAAGGCCATAAACAACAACATGGAAGAGAGTATAATGAAACCTTTGTTCTTGTAGAAAGGATGGAAACGATAAGAGTTGTCTTGGCAATAACAACTCAAAACAAATGGAAAGTTCATCAGATGGATGTAAAATTATCATTTCTCAATGGAGTGTTAAAGGAAGAAGTATATGTTCAAAAACCCCCTGGTTTTGAAACTCTGGGACTTGAGACGAAAGTGTATAGGTTGAAGAAAGCATTGTATGGGCTCAAGCAAGCACCTAAGGCTTGGTATAACCACATTGACTCATACTTGTTGAGATATGGTTTTAGTAAAATCAACAGTGAGCCAACATTTTACATCAAAATCAACAATCAAGGTGAAATTCTAATTATTTTCTTATATGTAGATGATCTGATTTTTACAGGAAATATAAATTTGTCCATAGAAGAATTTAGAACAACAATGAAGAAAGAATTTGAAATGACAGATATGGGATTATGGAGATATTTTCTTGGTATTGAGGTTAAACAAACAAATGAAGTTATCTTCATATCTCAAACCAAGTATGCAAGAGATATCTTGAAGAGATTTAAAATGTTAAATAGCAAGCCAGTGCCAACACCAACAACAACATGTTTAAAGCTAAGAAAAGATGATTGTCGTACAAATGTGGATCCAACATTTTATAAAAGTATGGTTGGAACTCTTATGTATCTAAGAGCAAAAAGACCTAATATCGTGTATGCATTCAATCTAATCTCCACGTTCATGGAAACTCCAAAGTAAACACACTTGCAAGTAGGAAAGATAATTTTAAGGTATGTGAATGACACCAAAAGCCATGGAATTTTATATATTGCAGCAGATAACTTTGAGTTAGTTGGGTACACTGACATTGATTGGGGAGGAAAAATAGATGATCGAAAGAGCACATCTTGATATGTGTTCCAAATTGGGTCAAGATCTATTTCATGGGAATCAAATAAACAACCCATTGTGTCACTTTCCATAGAAGAAACGGAGTATGTGGCAACAAATGCAACAACTTATCAAGTTGTATGGTTAAGAAGGATACTATCATATCTAAATCAGGAGCAACAAGAGGGAACACCAATCTTATGCAATAATCAATCCTATATAGCTCTATCAAAGAATCCAGTGTTTCATAGACACAACAAACATATAGCCATAAGGTACCATTTTCATAAGAGAATTGGTTGAGACTTGAGAAATAAATTTGGAATTTTGCAAGTCAGATGAGCAACTTGTAGACATATTTACAAAAGCAATTCCAAAGGATAATTTTGAGCAACTAAAAGAAGATCTGAGACTCATTGACCTCAACAAACACTTCTTTGCAGCGATCCCTCATGGGGATATTACTAGTTTAAGGAAATCAAGCTTAAGGGGGAGTGTTAAACATAAGCTTGATGATTATCCTACCCTACACTCATCAAATCATACACAACAATGAAATAAATGCCCTTCAACCTATTTTGACTTTCACTCACGAGAGTTGTTGATCCTCTTAAATAGAGTTTAGCTAGTCATCAAATCTTTAATGCATGTGGTTGTAGTGGTTAGGATATTTTCCAGCTCTATTTTTTATAATGAGTAGAATTATGTTCATTTTAGATAGCAAAAGAAGAGAGTAAAAGGTATTTTCAAAGAAGAAGTATGCAACTGGACTTTGTTTTCAATATAGATTTGGTTATATGAAGTACTCTGTTTTTTCTGCAAATACTCTCTTTCTTTTCCCACATTTTTTTTTGTTCATAGTGGGCATTGTCTCAATCTATCCATATGAAAAAAAATATTCCAAGTCTAATATTTAATGAAATCATAAATCTTTAGAAAAATTTTATTTTATTATTATTATTAGTTTTACTTTTTCTTTTGATAAAAATGAATTCTTTAATTAAATCTATCAATTAATAAAAACAAAATTCAATATACTGGTTTTTGTAAAGTTGACATACAAACATCTTTTCATTTTCTTTTTTTTTTTCCACTTAAAGGCCACAACCTTAACAAAATGATTTTGAATACCTTAACATCCTTCTCTTTTGTCAATCTTCACCTCTAATGCAATGAGCATTAGGTTCATTGATTGCACTAGCAACACTTATGTTCATCTTTGAAGAAGAAAAATGGGTTTCATGGAATTCGATTCCTTTACAATTGTGTTTGACTTTTCCTAAAATTGGATTCGTTTACATTTGTGTTTGAATTTTCCCATCTTTTCTAACTAGTGGTATATAGTTTAGCTATTACTTTATTTTTGCAATTTCATTTTGTTTCATAAGACTTAATGTCTACTAGATACGTGCTAGTAGTTGCCACATCTATTTTCTTGTCACAATGGCTCTCTCCCACACACCACCGACGCAATCCACAAAGTAGAACAAGTCCCTAGACGACCATGATTACTGTTGTGCTTGCTACATCAAAACGACACAAAAACCACAAGCTCAGAGTAAAGAGGCATCGCATGCATATTGGGCATGCGTCCTCAATCGAATTGCTTGCATGTGTGTTAGTTCAACAACATGTAAATTGCTTGCATGCATGTCATTTGACTATCATTATTTTCTTGATTTACGATAAGTTCAATGGTTCGAATAGCAGGTCTGTGCAGAATTCAAATCTTTGTTCCAACTCTATGTTGGTTGTGGCTATGGGAAGCCATGGTCTGTGTGGAAGTTTTCAAAGATTTGTTCCAACTCTATGCTAGTTCTGGCCACGGGATGCTGTTGAAATTGAACCAGACAATCAATCTTCCGCTCAGGTTGGCTTGACTGTAAGTGGAAAGGATAACTAAGGTTTGCTCATTTTCTCGTTTCTGTGTCCAAACAACATCACAGGCATAATGCTATAGGAATTCGGCCTTTGTGTTGGTAGAGGATCTGTTCATTGTAAGGATAACTAAGGTTTGCTCATTTTCTCGTTTCTGTGTCCAAACAACATCACAGGCATAATGCTATAGGAATTCGGCCTTTGTGTTGGTAGAGGATCAGTTCATTGTATTGGGTATAGTTTAAAGATGTTAGAATGTGATTTTTTGGTATTTCTGTGAATGCCCAATTTTAGTTACAGGATCATGGGAGTATTTGAATATAACCAATTATCAATAATTAGTTAACTGAATAAACAATGTGTTTTGGGTATAGTTTGAAGGTATTATTATGATTTGTTTTGGAGTTTCACAATTTTTTTTTTTGTACAACTGATTTCAAGCATGGCAGTCAGGCCCTTGGCAGCACGTCTGATTTGAAGCTCGGAATTCAGCTTGGCTACAGCCTTATACAATCAGCAAGCGAAATTCATGAAGAAAGAGAATTAGAAAATGGGCTTGACAAGAAGATCCCAAAGGTTGAGTATTTAAATGTTGGAGAAACATCTAAAGTGTTGCAGACAATCCAAATTGTTCCAGAAGTGCCCAGTTATACAGGATATTATCCTTCTGATAAGCAGAGTGCAAGTAACACAGCAAGGATTTCATTGCCATATTTATTATTTTTAGTTATTAGATATATTTCTATCTTACAAAACCACAAAATTTATTTGTCAAAATAACAAATAGGTATGTTGAAACTCAGTTGCCAGGGTTTAGGGAACATGAATCTTGGAGAAGAATTCCTATTCGTCCCTGTCTCGAGTGGAATCCCAGTCTTGCCCCATTTAAAAATTTAATAATAAAACAAATTCAAACAAGAAGAGAACGCCAAGTTAGAGGGAGAATAGATCAAAGACATAAATGTCCAGGGTGACCTACCAACAAATATGTCACATAAAATATATAGTAGCCTTTCAATTTTTTTGATAACTTACTTCTGATACCTATTTCTGAATATCCCCATTTGATAACAGTCTCTTTTAAAAAATATAAAGTCCAGAAAATCCGAGCTACTAGAACCATACATACATAATTTTCTCTGATAATACTTGTATATTTTTCTAATGTGTTCAAGCTATATTTCATTCTACATAGCAGGTTCAAGCGTTCAAGGCGACACCGACTTAGGGACTGTGCGAAGATAAGAAATTTTACTCCTACATACAATCATAGGAATTAGGAAATTGGAATTTTCTGATATTAATCAAAATTGAAATTTAAAACCATGGCCTAAGTAGAAATAACTCTGGTATGATAACTGCACTGATATAAAAGTAAAACCTGATAATGGTGGTTTCCATAATAGCCTCCTTGTTCTTATTCTACTTTTCCTTTCCGTTCAAAACCACATTCTCACCACACTGCATCAACAACTCATTTTCTTAACGATTGCACGGATAGATGAGTGTTCAAATTTAGAGGAATAATATGACCTGCTTGGCCCATGCACCACTGAAAAATCTATCACTATAATACCTCAAGTTCAAATGTACAATGTTTTCTGGTTGTGAACAGATTACTTATGATTGTATTGTGGATAGAGCCAAATATTTTCCAGTATTTGTCAATCCTAACAAGAAAGAATGTAGAAGAAAAGATAATTAGCGTACTTTGTTGATCCAGAGGAAATCATGATAGTCGAGAGCCCAATCTGTCGAATGTGTCCAACGATATCGCGAAGTGATAGGACATTTTTCACTAGCATGGAGACATGATTGTAGAGTAAAAGTTGTAAAAAACGAAGGAAAGATCGGAGTTCGAGTGTATGCTCATGCAAACACTCAACTCAAACCAACAAAATAAGCTCCGCGCAGTAAATAAACTTCGGCGATAAATAAACTCAGCCCTAAATAAACTCCGTGCATTCTAACTCCACTCGGTCCAACAAATAAACTCCATGCAGTAAATAAAATCCGTACACTAAATAAACTCCATGCAGTAAATAAAATCCGTACACTAAATAAACTCCACGTAAATATGGTTACTATGTTTAATCAAATTAAAAACAATATGGCTAATGCCAACAAGGAATCAAATGAGTTTACAAACTCAAATTAAAAACAATATGGCGAATGCCAACAAGAAACCAAACTAGTTTACAAACTTAAATAAAAAACAAAGTATTAACGGAGAGAACACCTTTGAATAAGATTTTTTTTTTTATACAATATGTTTTTAAGCTCATACCTTTTTACAATCCGTTTTAGGTATATATACAAACAAAAAATGCCTCTTTAATCTTATAAAAAAAATTAATCAAGGCGTGATGGTGTTTGGTTGCCATGAAAGGTTAAGATAGTCACCATTTAGAGTAATTAAATCCTCGAGTTTTGAAAGGTCAAAACGATCACCGATCCGCCGCTATCCAGGCGGTGAAATGATTAGTACATACTCCCTTTTAATCATTTCAAAAACAAAAGCAAAATTGTTGTAAATAATGCATTACAATTTACAGACCCTAATATTACTTCTATGGATTTTAAACAATTCATTTCCCAAAGGCTTCGTAGATATGTCTACAAATTGTTCTTCAGATCTGCAGAACTGAACATAAATCTCTTTATCAATTAGTAGCTCTCGAATGAAATGATACCTTATATCAATGTGCTTACTCTGTTTGTGAAATACGTGATTCTTCGACAGTGCAATGGCAGACTTATTGTCACAAACAATTTGGGTTGCATCATTCTGGTCATGCAATAATTCATTCAAGACCCTTCTCATCCACACAGCTTGACATGCAGCTGCAGCTGTTGCAACATACTCTGCCTCGGTAGAAGATAGAGTCACAATGGGTTGTTTCTTTGATGCCCATGCCACAACTCCAGATCCAAGACTGAACACATACCCAGATGTGCTCTTCCTGTCATCAATGGAACCTGCAAAATCACTATCAGTATATCCAATCAGCTCAAAGTTTAAACTTGAAGTGTATCGGATACCAAAGTCAGTTGTTCCAGCAACATATCTCATGATCCTCTTTCTTGCTTGCCAATGAGTACTCTTTGGAGTCTCCATGAATCTTGAAATCAAACTTACAACAAACATGATATCAGGTCTGGTTGTTGTTAAGTACATAAGGCTTCCCACCAGCCTCTTATGCAAACATTCAACGCAAACCATAAAAATAAACTCCATGCAATAAATAAACTTCGCGCAGTAAACAAACTGAGCGTAGTAAATAAACGTCGCGCAATAAATAAACTCAGCACAGTAAATAAACTTTGTGTAGTAAATAAACTCAGCACAGTAAATAAACTCTGTGCATGCTCAGTCCAACAAATAAACTCCGTGCAGTAAATAAAATCTGTGCACTAAATAAACTCCACGTAAATATGGGACCGGGTTCGCAATCGGTAAAATCAAATAATTATTGTGTTTAATCAAATTAAAAACAATATGGAGAATGCTATCAAGGAACCAAATGAGTTTACAAACTCAAATAAAAATCAAAGTATTAACTGAGAGAACACCTCCAAATAATAATTTTGTTTTTATACAATATGCTTTCAAGCTCATACCCTTTTACAATATGTTTCAGGTATATATATAAACAAAAAATGCTTCTTCAATCTTATAAAAAAAATTAATCAAGGCGGTGATGGTGTTTGGTTGCCATGAAAGGTTAAGGCGGTCACCGTTTAGAGTAATTAAATCTTCGAGTCTTGAAAGGTCAAGACGACCACCGATCCGCCGCTATCGAGGCGATGAAATGATTAATCTCTGACATACTCTCTCTTAATCATTTCAAAAATAAAAGAAAAATTGTTGTAAACAATGCATTACAACTTACAGACCCCAATATTACTTCTTTGGATTTTAAACAATTCATTTCCCAAAGGCTTCGTAAATATGTCTGCAAATTGTTCTTCGGATTTGCATAACTGAACATAAATCTCTTTACCAATTACCAGCTCTCGAATAAAATGATACCTTGTATCAATGTGCTTACTCTGTTTGTGAAAGACATGATTCGTCGACAGTGCAATGGCAGATTTATTGTCATAGACAATTTGGGTTGCATCATTCTGGTCATGCAATAATTCATTCAAGACCCTTGTCATCCACATAGCTTGACATGCAGCTGCAACTATTGCAACATACTCTGCCTCAGTAGAAGATCGAGTCACAATGGGTTGTTTCTTTGATGCCCATGCCACTGCTCCAAATCCAAGACTGAACACATACCCAGATGTGCTTTTCCTGTCATCAATGGAACCTCCAAAATCACTATCAGTATATCCGATCAGCTCAAAGTTTAAACTTGATGTGTATCGAATACCAAAGTCAGTTGTTCCAACAACATATCTCAGGATCCTCTTTCCTACTTGCTAATGAGTACTCTTCGGAGTCTCCATGAATCTTGAAATCAAACTTACAACAAACATGATATCACGTCTGGTTGTTTTTAAGTACATAAGGCTTCCCACCAACCACTTATAGAGAGTTGGATCAACATATGATCCCTCATCATACTTGCTTAGTTTAATACCAGTTGGCATTGGTGTTGCAGCTGGCTTGCGATTCAACATTTTAAACCCTTTTAGCACTTCATTTGCATAGTTATTTTGACAAATGAAAATGCCATCATCAGATTGATCCACTTCAATTCCAAGAAAATATTTCATCAATCCTAAATCAGTCATCTCAAACTTTGTTTTCATGGCATTTTTAAAATCATCTATATATAGATCTCCAGTAAAAATCAGGTCATCAACATACAAACATACAATCAAAATTTTACCTTCTTGGTTTATCTTTGTATATAGGGTTGGTTCACTTGGACTTATGCTAAATCCAACACTAATCAGGTACTCATCAATTCTTCTATACCAAACTCTGGATGCCTACCTCAATCCATATAAGACTTTCCTTAACTTGTAAACTTTATCTCTGTGCTTATCAATCTCATAAACCGGAGGTTGTTTTACATAAACTTCTTCTTCCAAACATCCATTCAAGAATGCAGACTTAACGTCCATCTAATGCATGATCCATTTATTTTGAGATGCAATAGCTAAGACCATTCTTACTGTGTCAATCCTTGCTACAGGAGCAAAGGTTTCATTGTAATCAATATCGGGTTGCTAACTAAACCCCTGAGCTACAAGTCTTGCCTTGTACTTTTCAACTTCACCATCTGCATTCAACTTAGTCTTATAAACCCACTTAACACCAATGTTGTTCTTACCTTTAGGTAAATCTACAAGATCCCAAGTGTTATTTCTTTCAATGGAATCAATCTCCTCATCCATTTCTTTTATCCAGACATCATCTTTAGCAACTTCATTAAAACTTACAGGATCACATGTCATTAATGCAAAATTTGAAATCTGGTCTACTTCTTCATTCTGATCATACAATTCTCTTAAGCTTCTAGTCTTATGTCCTTTAAATTTGTTTCTTAATGAAGCTAAAGTGGGATTTGATTCACTACTTACCTGTGAATCTGATTGATGTCCACCATGTCCAGATGGCTCACCACGTTCATGATTTCTTGGCGTTCTAAATTGAGATGGGCTGAAATCTGGTGCTTCCATTGTAGGAATTCTTGTTGCAGGCGTAAGTGCATGTGGAACCAACTATCCACCTCCTTCAGCCTGCTCAGCTCCATCATAATCTTCACGGGGTAACACAACTCCCTCTGAAATTGATTTGTCAATACTTCCATCCCATGCTTCATATTCTTTAAATTGAACATCTCTGCTGAATACATATTTCTGGGTGATGGGATTGTAGAGTTTATATGCCCCAGAATCTTCACTGTATCCAACAAAGATACATCTCTTGCTTCTGTCGTCCAACTTCCTCCTCATTTCTGCAGGTACATGTGCAAATGCAACAGATCCAAAAATTATGAAATGAGAAACATTGCAAGGCTTACCGTCCCAGACTTATTGAGGTACACGATCCCTCACAGTCTTGGTCAAACTTCTATTCAAGATAAAAACAAAGCAAAGAACCTCATCTCCCCAATATTCATTTGAAATATGCTTCTCTTTCAACATGCTTCGAGCCATATTCATGATTGTCTGATTCTTCCTTTCAACCACTCCATTCTGCTGTGGAGTATATCGAGCAGTAAACTGCCTTTTAATTCCATGAAGATCACAAAATTCAATGAATTCATTTAGCTTATACTCACCTCCTCTATCAGACCTTAGGATCTTAATGGTTTGACCACTCTCATTTTCAACCATAGATTTAAACTTCTTAAAAACATCAAAGGCTTCATATTTTTGTTTCAACAAATACAACCAAGTCTTCCTACTGAAATCATCAATGAAAGTCATAAAATAAAAAAAACCAGTTAAAGAAGGTGTTTGCATAGGTCCACATAAATGTGTGCGGACAATTTCCAATGGAGCTTTTTCTCTGTAGGAAACACCTGAAACAAATTTCTCTCTGTGATTCTTTCCAAGTATACAACTCTCACCATCTGCTTCTTCTGTAGCATATCTAAGCCACCAAAATGTAAATGACCATATCTCAAATGCTATAGCCAAGATTCATCTAAACTTCTAGCTTTATAAGCATTCAAAGAACCACTTAAATCATTTCTCATAACAAGTGGAAACATTCTATTCTTGGTCATCTCAACTCTTGCAATCAACTGTTTGCTGGGTAATTTATCATAAATTGTACATACCTTGTTCATGAAGAATACTCTGTACTTTTTCTCCACCAGCTATTCAATACTAATAAGATTGCATTTTAAACCAGGCACAAAATAAACATTGTAAATATTTCTTCTTTGATTACTCTTAGTGTATACTGGAACTACACCTTTACCATTAACTGTAACCTTACAGTCATTTCCCAGTTTTACTTAAGATTGAATACTAGTATCAATATAAGAAAATAAATCCTTATTACCAGTCATGTTGTTACTGCAACCACTATCCAAAAACCAAATATCATTTGCATTTTCTTGAGTGACATTACAGGTCAAAAACACAGGATTTTGATGATCCTCAGACTCATTTGTGATATGTGAAGACTGCTTTCCAGCATCTGCCTGCTTTTTCCAATGTTTGTTAGCAAAATGGTCAAACTTTTTACAATAATAACATTGTACATTAGTTTTACCATACCTTTGATTTTCTTGCTGCCAGGGTTTGTTGCTACTCCCTCTTAAATTAGGAGGATTATGTTGGCACTTCTCCACAAACTATGATTCATTTCTGTTGTCCCATCGACCAGAAGATCGACCTCCTCTTCCACGATTATAAGACCTTCCTCTACGTCTGCCTCTGGTAACATGCAGTTGGGATTTGAAAGCATGCTCCATGGATCTTTCTTCATATCTAGATATCCTAGATTCATGAGCAACAAGAGAACTAGTTAATTCATCAATTTGCATTAGACTTAAATCCTTAAATTCCTCTATGGGTACCACAACATGTTCAAACTTCTCGGGAAAAATTCTCAGTACTTTCTCAATAACTCTTTTATTCTCAACATCATCTCCATACTGCCTGAGCTGGTTCACAACACTCATTACTTGAGTCATGAAAGTATCAACACTTTCATTATCCTTCATCGTCAGATTTTCGAAGTCCCTTCTCAAGTTCTGCAACTTGAATGTCTTCACCTTGGACACACCTTGATAACAAGTTTCAAGAATGTCCCAAGCCATCTTCGAAAATGTATCACTAGCAATCATCATAAAAATGGATTCATTTAATCCTTGCTAGATTAATCCAAGAGTTCTGTTATCATTCTTCCTGTTTTCCTTCAGTAAAACACAGTCAACATTAGACAGAGCCAATTTTGCTACAGCATCAACTGGCTCGGCATAACCATCAATAACATAAGTCCAAAAATCCTGAGAACGCAAAATCGTCCTCATTCGAATATACCAAGAATCATATGACTTCTCGCTCAGGACAAGAACCTAAATCTGAGAAGAACTGCTACCAGACGCAGCCATTAATAAAAGTTTGAAAGAAATCAAATAAATTCTCGCGCAGTAAAATTGGGCACCAACAGGAACAATGAGCAACTCACAAGATACAATACAGTCTCTGATACCAAATGTAAAAAATGGAGGGAAGATCGAAGTTCGAGTTTCGACTCATGCAAACACTCAACACAAACCAACAAAATAAACTCCGCACAATAAATAAACTTCGCGTAGTAAATAAACTCAGCGCAGTAAATAAACTTCACGTAATAAATAAACTAAGCGCAGTAAATAAACTTCGCGTAGTAAATAAACTCAGCGCAGTAAATAAACTCCGTGCATTCTAACTCCGCTGAGTCCAACAAATAAACTCCGCGCAGTAAATAAAATCCATGCACTAAATAAACTCCACGTAAATATGGGACCGGCTTCGCAATCGGTAAAACCAAATAATCACCGTGTTTAATCAAATTAAAAACAATATGGCGAATGCGATCAAGGAACCAAATGAGTTTACAAACTCAAATAAACAACAAAGTATTAAGGGTGAAAACACCTCCCAATAAGAAATTTGTTTTTATACAATATGCTTTCAAGCTCATACCCTTTTACAATCCATTTCAGGTATATAGACAAACAAAAAATGCCTCTTCAATCTTATAAAAAAAATTAGTCAAGGTGGTGATGGTGTATGGTTGCCATTAAAGGTTAAGGCGGTCACCGTTTAGAGTAATTAAATCCTCGAGTCTTGAAAGGTCAAGACGAGCACCAATCCGCTGCTATCTAGGCGGTGAAATGATTAATCTTTGAAAAAAGTAACAACTTACCTACCAACTCGTCCAGACACATATCCAGTAGTTTTAGATGACAAAGTTGGAATTCCATTGAGCTTTATTCCGGACTTGGAAGGAGGGATGATTTGTTAGATTTTTGGATTTGTTGTCATTTGGATTTGTAGATGCATGCAAATGACTATTTGTAGATGAACATGCAAATGACTATCACAAGTCATTTGTAAATGGGCATGCAAATGGTCACCACAATTCATCAATTTAATGGTAAATGGGCATGCAAATGACCACGACAAGTTATCTTTGATTATATCAATCGATAATATACATTAAATATATTTAAAAATATAGTTTTAAATATACATTAAATATAGTTAAAAAAAAATTAACTATGAAAAACACCAAATACATGAGAGGAAATTAAATCCTATCATATCTTATGAACCAATGAAAAACTTGATTAATGAAAAGGAAATATTCAAAAAAATATTTTAATTATTTAAATATTAAAGAAATTTAACAAAACTTTTTGATCTCTCAAACACAATTTAATATTAATTCAAAGTGTTTTTACCACTAAACCCAAAAGTTTTTGATATATTGATATTGTGGATTAATAAAAAATATTGTTAAATAAAATTAACAAAATTGATTTTTTTTTATAGTTGTTTTGATTTGATTTTATAGAGAGAATATATACTAAAATTATTATTAATGTATTTTCAATTTTGTATAATTAGAGTGGATTTAATGATTAAGAACATGTGTTTCTTTGTTTAAATTAAAAGGGGGTAGGGTATGTATATCTTTGTAGATTTTAATAGTCAAATCTCTTCGAGGAGACGGTCTCTTGTCCTACAAACAAGGGGGTCTCATACACTAATTATGTGTCTAGCTTGATCCACTTCCTAGTATGAAGGAGAATAGTAATTCTTTTAATGCTTGATATGGAGTTGAAATATGACATTTAAAAAATATTAATTACAATTATTTTTAGTGTGGATCATAAATAAAATATTTCTATGTCCACATTATGTAAAATATTTCTATAACTTTATATATATTAATGTCGATCATAAGTACAATATTTCAATATCCACTTTAAGTAAAATAATTCTATAGAGAAAAAAAAAGATCAATTGAAAGTAAAAAAATTCTTATTTTGTTGATAGGTTCTTTCTATGTGTAATTCATTCAATGTTTATTATGGATT